>SNQJ01S0015359.1:160493-171849 GCA_010110895.2 Picea sitchensis
GTACTAGTGAAAGAACTATGCCTTCCTATGTACCTTATGGATTGGTACCACCACAAAATCCATACTTCCCATTTCCTAGTCCTCCACAACCCATGGCTCCCCCACATCCACATGCGGGGGTAAACTTTGTTCAACCTTCGACTGCTCAACAATACCAAAATTTTGAACTGTTAAACACAGCCAATCCAACTCATCCATCGAACAATTCCAAGAAGAAAGGATGGAACAGGAATAACAACAACCCCGATCAAGGTGGGAATCCACCCCCACAACACCAACCACCTGGGGGCAACCAAAACCAAGGGAACCAAAACCCCGAAGGGGGCAATAATAACAAACGCCAAGGGAGGAACAATGTTAAAACCATCTTCCCTTGTGCCCTTTGTGGTGAGTTCGATCATTACACTCACCATTGCCCCCAGATCGCTGATTTCAAATGGCTGAAAGATTCTGGTAGTCTTCCCCATTCTCCTGCACAAACCACCCCTCAGCAGGCACCACAACAATACGTACAGCAACCCCCGCCCGCCATGCTGCAAAATCCTATTCCACATCAAGGTGTGACAAACACCCAATCGGACACACAACATCCCCCACCTCAGGTGGGACAATATCACAACCCCAACAATCCAGCAGAGCATACAATTCTCCTCACCAGTGAGGAAGAAATTCTTCTGCAAACGCGTAATCGTCAGTATCATACACCCGCTGAGTCTACTCCCATATCTCTAGAGACAAACCCTACACCAACAGGACCCTCGTTGATGATCCCTCGCCCTTCCACTAAACCACCACTACGCATCCCTTGCATCCCTTTGCACAGGAATGTTCACAACCCATAGGCTAGGGCAGCTCATAACTATAGCTTGGTAGATGACTTAGCACAATCCCCGGTTGCCATGTCAGTCTTGGAGGTCCTCCAGACTTGTCCTACGTAGTGGAAATATTTACTAGCCACCTTGGGGGTATTCGACCCTACTGATACTCGACTCATCACCTTTGATCTTGATAGCAGAGAACCCCGTCTTCCCGCCTTGATCGTGTTTCAAATACCAGTGAAAATACGGAACATCACAGTTCATCGGTGTATCATAGATGAAGGTTCCTTTACGTGCATCATGTCCAAAATAATATGGCAGAAACTTGGTTCCCCGGAACTCATACCCTCTGCCATCACATTACGAGCTTATGATGGATGACCATCCTCTCCGGAAGGGCTCTTCCAAAATGTCCCCGTTGAACTCGGGGGCAAGACTATTCTCATTGACATTGAAGTTATCGATGCCCCACTCGATTATAATATCCTGTTTGATCATAGCTACATGTATGCTATGAAGGCAGTGGCATCTTCCATCTTTTGGACAATGATGTTCACCCACAATGGGAAGATTGTGACCATCGACCAAGTCTCACATTATGAGCCTAACCCATATGCCAACCTCGATAACATTCTTCCTCTCATCCACACCAACCAAGATGCCTACCCACTCATAGAGATGGGTCCAGGGATTTTCAAAGATCCATCCTTGTTAGGGACATACCATGGAGCACCACCACTCCTTCATCCTCCTAACCAGGTATGCGTCATATCATCGAACGAAACTCACACGAAGGATGCTCTTCCTCCTCAGGAGGCTTCAATCATTTTTGACGTCTCAATAGTTGCAGAACCACTCCAGCTAGAGCCTCTTGCGCACTCATCGATCTCAAAATTCCATGAGTCCACATCCCCTCAAGGGCCTAGTCCCTTTTTGGAGACAGTCCCCCAACCCCTAACCCAAATTCCCTTCTTTTACCCTCCACCAGGTATCGAAGCTTTTCAGGTAGCCGCAACGCTCACACTACCGAATATGGTGTTAGCAATCCCCGTTTGGTATCTACACCCACCAAAGATGGTCCCTCGACCATCCCTTCCCCCACAGGAAGGACTTCCCATGATAATCCCTGTCCTTACGCCCACCACCCCCCTACTCACTACCCCCCCTGCCACAGCTGGGGGTAGGAGAAAGAAGAAAGATCCCACCGCTCCACTTCCTCCACGCATCCCACCACCTTGAGCATTATGTGAGAAAGAGGGCCACCAAACTAACAATTGTCCATCACTACCTGAATTACGAAATTTAATCCCTCCCAATCAAACTTCCACAACACCTGTCACTACTGCTAACACCTCCAACTCTTCCAGTAGTAAAGGGTTGAGGACCAAATACGCTTGCGCTATCTATTCAGAGTATGGCCATTACACTCATCATTGCCTAGCACTGCCACGCTTTCGACAGACATTGGCCACCGTGCACCAAAACTTCGATAACAACCCCCACCCTGCTACATCCTCTTCAACAAATATAACCGACATTCGCTATGTCACTACTTCAGTCAATGAACGTATGAGATGCCCTTGCTCTCTCTGCGATTCACTAGCTCATTTTACATACCAGTGTCCTATGATCCTTGCATATAGGTGACGTCAATTGGCCCTGCTTCACCAACTTGTAGAGGCGATACTTGACATTACCCCGTCACTTGAGGATCTTCATGTCATTTCTCTCGAGCCCGAGGCACTCCCAATGCCTCCATGGTTCTTAAACGACGTCTCTGAGGATTTACCCCACAACCCCCCCAACTCTCCTACCCATTCCCATATGGAGACTCTACACCCAACCACTACGGGTACCCCTTAGTACTTCAATATATGGTTTATGTCGAGTGAACCCTCATCATCTCCTGGCATTCCTCCCTCTGCTTCTCCATCAGGGGGCAATCCCACTATCACCAAAATCACTCCTCACGACCCCTTATATTCCTGGCATTTCCAATGCGATGAGGAAATACTCGAAGAGCTAAACCGCCCAGATTCTCCCTGGGACGCACTACATCACCGTGCCCTCTTCTTTCCACAGGAAGCCCTCATGCCTCCTAACCAAAACCCCATTTGCGCGATCGAAACCAAAGATTTTATTCCGTCTGGGCCTATCAATTGGTTCAACAATCCAATTCCTGCCCTTGATGCATTTGAATAAGGAAAAATGGCCAACATTTCCCCCACCATCAAAATCGACATTTCCATTAAAAATGGAATCATCGAAGAAATCACCATTGGAGCTGCTTGCACTCCTCAGGAACTCACCGCATATAAAGCCCTCTTCCAACAATACAGGGATATTTTCACCTGGTCCTACATAGAAATGCCTGGCCTTGATCCCTCTATTATTGAACATCGCATTAACACCTGGCCCAACATCACACCAGTCCGCCAGAAACAGCGACTGCTACACCCAGCCAAAGCTGCGGCTATCAAAGTTGAAATTGACAAATTACGCGCTGCTAGGTTTATTTACCCCATCGCTTATACTTCATGGGTTTCCAACCCTATACCCGTCGAAAAAAAATAGGGCACTATCTGCATTTGCACAGACCTTCACGATCTCAATAACGCATGTCCCAAAGACAACTTTCCAACGCCTTTCATTGATCAAATTATCGACGATTGCGCCGGCCACGAGGCTCTCTCCTTTATGGAAGGATTCTCTGGCTATAACCAAATCCAAATCCACCCAGCCAATCAGTATAAAACCGCATTCATTACCATGTGGGGTACCTTTTCATACCGTGTCATGCCTTTCGTCTTAAAAAATGCTGGCGCAACTTTCCAGCGGGCAATGACATACATCTTCCATGATCTAGCTAAAATCATCCTTGCCTACTTGGACAACCTCACATCTTGATCCAAGAAACGCACCCAACATCTCGATGATTTACGAATCATTTTTCAATGGTGTCGACAGTACAACATCCGCTTAAACCCTCTCAAGTGTGTGTTCTGTGTCACCGCAGGGCGCCTCCTCAGGTTTATCATTTCCCAAAGCAGTATTATCGTGGACCCCTTCAAAGTCCAAGCTATCACCGAAATTCCACCTCCCTGAAATTTACGGCAACTTCAGAGTCTACAGGAAAAGCTAACTTTCTCAGATTCTTTGTTCCTAATTACGCCATATGCACACATGGTTTACTTTTCTTACTACATCATGACATCCCATTTCATTGGGACGACCATGCCCAACAGTCATTTGACGATTTGAAAGCAGCGCTTTCAAATGCACCCTTAATTAGTGCACCTGACTATTATCACAACTACATCCTCTACGTATCAGCATCAGCTGTATTAGTAGCCGGCGTCCTCGTCCATCTCGGAGATGAAAATCATGAACACGTCATTTACTACGTTAGTAAGAACCTCTCAGGACCACCCTTGAAGTATAAACACGAAGAGAAGCTTGCTCTTGCCATTGTCCTTGCAGTCCAGAAACTACGCCATTACATTCTACTTTGCACCACAAAGGTCATCACAGATTCCAACCCTATGCAGTACTTTCTCAGCCACTGACAAGTTAATGGAAAATTCGCTCGATGGATCATTATCCTTCAGGAGTACGACCTCAAGTTTTCAAAACCTAAGAGTAAGAAGGCCCTCGTTCTCGCCGAATTTGTCATGGCCCTTCCCTCTGACACCACCAGTGCCCCCGTCAACACCGACTTTCCAGATGAACATCTCTTTTACATCACTTTGGATAATCCTTGGTATGGCGACCTCCTCGTCTACCTACGAACTCAAAAATTCGGTAACCACCTTTCATGAGATGATCGTCGACGTATTCTCTATCAGGCCCTCTGTTATCTCCTCATCGGTGACATCCTATACCGGCAAGGTGTCAACACCATTCTTCATCGATGCTTGACTATTGACGAGGCCGACAGAGTCTTAAACGACTGCCACAACGACGCATGTGGGGGCCATCTTTTGGGTATATCCACTGCTCAAAATATCATCCGAGCCAGTTATTTTTGGCCTACCTTGTTTCACTATTGCATCCATGCCATGAAACATTGTGAGCAATGTCAGCTCTATGCCAACAAAGCCTGGGCACCCCCACCCTTCTTCACCCTATCATTACGGCCGACCCCTTTTGTAAATGGGGCATCGACTTTATGACTTGTAATCCCCCCTCTAGTGCTGGTCACAAATACATTGTTGTTGCCGTTGATTACTTCACCAAATGGGCTGAAGCTATGCCCACTTTCAACAATACCGCTGACACTGTAGCGCGCCTTTTCTTTAATCACGTCATATTCCATTTTGGCGTACCACTCCAACTCATTTCCGATCATGGGAAACACTTCAAGAATGAGATCTTCGTCGAACTCTCATCTCGGTTAGGCTTCTCGCATGAGTTTGCCTCACCATATTACCCTTAGTCAAACGGACAGGTTGAGGCAGTGAACAAAGTCCTCAAGACCATGTTACAGTGCACGGTTAATAAACATAAAACCAATTGGCATCATATGTTATTTTTTGTGCTATGGGCTTATCGAATGGCAGTGAAGACCACTACTAGTTTCATGCCATTCCATTTAGTCCATGGGGTCGAGGCAACTCTTCCCATCGAGTGCGAAATTCCCACCTTACGCACCGCAATTGAGCTATTACCTGATACTGCTCCAATGGAGCAGCGCTTGCTGAACTTGGAGTCACTGGATGAAGATCGTCGATCTTCCTTAGAGAACAATGAGGCAGCTAAAAAATGATCCAAGGCTACTTTGATCGCCATGTCAACCTTCGATCATTTCGCGAAGGCGACCTCGTCCTGGCTTATAATATCACTCATGATACCTTTGGCCACGGCAAATTTGAATCACTTTGGCATGGCCCATACATTATCTAACATTGCCTCACCAAAGGCGCATATATCCTAACCTCTCCCGAAGGCCTCTCTCTCAAAGAACCCGTCAACGGGTTGTATCTCAAGAAATTTTATGCTTAAACGTAGTCATACTACTTTAGGTTATTTCTTTTTTTTAGTGTTTTTAATCTTTTTTGCCTCCCCTCTTGTCTAAACTATCCTTGGTGCTATTGACAGATGCTTCCTCGACCAGCCTATCACATTGGTTATGCCGACGGCGCCAACCGTTGGACGCAAAATCTCGCTTTGGCAGCTTGGGCTCTCTACACCCCCTCACATGAAATGCTACACTCAAGCGGCATATGTTTAGGGCCAGCAACCAACAACCAAGCCAAATACACTGCTGTCATTGGCCTCCTGGCCGACGCCCAACATCATCATATTCGTCACCTTAGCATCTTCCTCGACTCTCAACTAGTAGTTCTCCAGCTCAACAATGTATACCGTGTACGCGATCCGTGCTTCTTTCACAAATACCTGCAGGTTAGACTGTTATCTCGACATTTTGATTCCATTACATTTACACATATTCCAAGACAATTGAATCAAACAACAGATGAAATAGCTAACATGGTGTTATATTGGCATATATCACATCAATCTACACATACATAAACAACTCACAAATCCTGTCACAGCATATAGATAGAATAGACATCATCATCAACAAAAAACACATGTAAACAACACCAGGATCTCAAAATATGTATACTCATATATATATAAATGCCTATTATGCCATCCAAATGCTTACATACAAAAATACATGCGCCCACAGGCCAGTACAACACCTCGGTACAAAAATCGGCTCACCAGCCTATATATAACCAAAAATATATACATCATACATCAGTCATGGTGCCTCTATCGCACCACCACCTGCTCCTCCCTCAGGAGGAGGTGGTGGCCCACCACCACCTACCCCAGGCGATGGTGGACCACCCACAGGACCCTCCTGCCCCAGCGGCAGGCGTCCACTAGTCATCGCAACCAGCACTGCTGCTTGCCGTAATATGGCCTGCCATGGTGGCAGCACCCCCACACACTGCTCCAGGAAGCTCTCATCCTGGATACCTGTCCACATGCCCTCAGGCATGTCCTACAACACCGTCTCCAGACGACGACGTATATCATCAAATTCCACTCCGGCTACCGCCGGAGGAGCATGTGATGGCCCCGCACCAGGGTCATTGAACTGGCACCGCTTCGCTGCCGTCCCGGGCTCTACTGGTCGACCCGCGACATCCTCCTGCCGCCACCTCTCTCCCTGCGGTCATCCCTCCGTCTCTCATCAAGATGGTGCTTGCTGCATCTCCACCTCACGCCCGCGAGGTGCCACATCTGCACATGCACAAAACAACCAACAACAGATAGTATCGGCATCTATATCATATACATATGGACTGATATCTCAAAATCCAACATAAATAAAAAACATACACAATACTAAAATGTACCTCGATGGTCAAACACCTCCCTCTGAGGCAGCACCATGTCCAGGTCACCCCGAAAGTCAACCCTAGCATAGGGGTGCCGAAGTACTACCTGCGGCATCTGCCGCCATATCCGTGTCGCGTCTGTTGAAAAGTAGTGGCCACCTTCGCCACCACCGTGGCGAACCAAAACTGTCTACCACCGCCTCAATCGTGGCTCTTGTGCCCCCGACATCTCCAGCAGAACCCTCGGGTGTAGCATCGACACCCTCTCCAAAAACCAGGCTACCAGGATAGACCCAAAGGCGAACTCTCCTGCACCTATGGACCAAAAATGCTCCAACTGCGCTACCATCCACGCATGCAATGTCAGTCCCCACGCAAACTGCTCACCGGCCAACACTCTCTCCAGCACCAACAGCTAGCCACCACTAATCCGCTGGGTCGCAACTGACCCATATATTCGAACAATCATCGCTACTATACAACGATGTGCCAGGGAGTCTATCGCACTGATGCTCACCACTATCCTGGACATAAAATCAGGACCTGAGCAATATCTCTGACCAACCTCGGCAAGCGAAGTTGTCCTCGGCATCACTGGCTCCACTAGTAGGGGCGTTCCCCGAAAGGGGAGCCCAGTCAAAAAATAAATATCCTCCATCACTGTGATGGGGATCTGCTCTCCTCAAACAAGGAAGCAGTGCAGCTCCAAACTCCACATCTGGATCAGGAACTGCAACAAATACTCCTGTGCCCATATCAATGGGCACTCAAAGAACTTTAGCAACCCACAGGTCACCAAAGTCGCATGTACACTGGGGTCCTCAATGGTCACAGCGTCTCGCAGCTGGGCCCAGTCTCGCTCTCGCCACCGCACTGGCATCGTCACTGCTGGCCACCTGCAAACAACACAGAGTCCTATATCAGCTCAGATAACCCTCAATAGCATCAAACAGACTCATTTTTTACCCTTCAAACCTTGCCTCCTAGGTGCGGTTTTTGTTTCACAAGCACGCACACATGCACGCCTGTTCAGCACACAGGCGCGCATATATGCGCGCTTGTACATCAAACAGGTGCACCTTTAAACGCGCCTGTTTTCTTCACAGGCACGCTCTTAAGCATGCCTGTTTGCTTCACAAGCGCGCTCTTAAGTGCGCCTATCTACCATACAGGCGCGTACCAGTGCGCGTCTGTCCAATCTACAGACGCGCACTGATGCGCGCCTGTTCAACACATAGGTGCTCCCTGAGGGCGCGCCTTAAATTCACCTTACCACGCACCCATGCGCATATTTTCGGTGAACAGGCATGCACGTATGCGCGCCTTTCACCGAATCGCCCGTGCATGTGGGCCCACATCCCATAAAAACCCCCTAAAAACCCCTGTACGACCCTCCGTACAAACCCTGCCCAAAAATTGAAAACCTATTTCTATGCAGGATGATCAGACCACCAACCTGATACTCGCAGAACATTGATCGAACGCCTCGTCCTCCCCAATTCTCCAAATCTCCTCTGAAACCTGCTCGTCCAGTCACTATTGCAGTAGGTACAAATGAGGTGGCAATGTGGGCCCTACAGCCATATATAGGTCTTTTGCCAAACTTCCACTCACCATTCTGGGAGCTCAAGGTGTCCATTTTTGAAGCCATCTTTAGCCATGGGATCAGCATCCTGTCACCTACATCACAGTAGTCCCTGGGTCACTTTTCGTCCTGGGCCCCCGGGGCGCCCTTTTTTCATAGAATTGTCAGGTACGCACGCGCATAGTCACATTTGTCAAATACATGCTCATATCTTTGATTCTCTTTAGATATAGTTCACTTTGGGTATTTGGTTGTTCTGTGTGCAGGTACTCGCTCATCATTCATCGACATCATCCCTTCAGGTATATACTCATCACTGGCATGTAGTCTCTCCCGATGTATTGCATTTACATTTTCAATCACACCCTCTGATATTGGCCTTTAGGACCCTCATTCCCAGCTCTGCAGTACCCACACCTCCATTTGCATCTTCAGTACTGTTACCCGGTAGCATTCTTACCCACATGAGTTGTCCCATTCATAGCACCTTTTGGCACTTTATGACACTCATGCTGTTCTTCATCACCCTTTAGGGATGGGAGTCTCGATAGTCTTTTCATCATGTCGTGAATTAGCCACATGCTTCTTCTCCTCATTTTGCTAGCTTTCCCACATGGACTCCTAGATTATCTCTTTACGGTTCTATGTTTTTACCTGCACCTCCGCAGTATCATAAACCCTCCATTTCCTCCACAATCAGTTTGCCCCATCTGCGAACCTATCCTCATTTCACCTACCTCATACAGAAACTCACCAATGGGGCCCCCACCCTTCATCAGTTTTCCAAGAAAATTCTGCCCTCCTTGGGGCACACATTTCACCCTGGGGCACCCGTTTCTGTATTTGTACATTTCTCCCCCCAAAAATTATTCATTATTTATTGTACAAACGCCTTTATTTCCAGTCATTACATTTTCTTTTGTCGTCACCGTTGGCGACTTGCTTTCTTTTGGCCACACGCAACCCATGTCACCCTTGGTTGGAGCATTACTTATCATCTACCCTTGCCGGCATCATCCATATATTTAGAGTACTCCATAGGTCACTTACCTTTACCCTATGAATTTGTTCACCTTGTCCCGCCTCTGGCACAACTTATCACCGGTCTTGTTGTCCCCCTGACACTCGACCTTGTTATGCGGTTGCGGCCACTTTTTATCTCATACATCCTCCAACCAAGGGCAGTCTTGAGTCATCCCACGTCTTGACTTCGTCCATGTACCTCTACCACTTCCTCACCTCAGTAGATTCCATGAAGCCCTTTGCTTCTAGGAGTCGCGTCCCCCTTTTGTCAACATCAACACAATTCTCCAGAAGGGCGACAGTATCTTGATTCTCATTATCTATTCAATGAAGTGATCTCGGACGGCACAGGGTGAAACACCATTGCTCCCTGCTGTCATTGGCCCCCATAACATTCGACGTCAACACTTTCTCATGCTATGGTGGGTCTTACTTTGCGACTATTGCAGTTATTTTTACCATTTACCGAAGACCTCTGAACTTGGTAGGGCCATCAATGCCTGCATCATCGTCGATGCTTCTTACCGCGATCATTACCTATTATTCAGAGTATTTTCCTTTGCAGAATTGTCTTCTACCTTTATTATCACCGCCCCCGAGGGCGCTACAGTCGTATACACCAACACTTCAGTTATCATTTTTTAGAGTTACATAACATGAGCATGGGGCATGCCCGCCTCATTTGTACACAGTTGTATATTTTACGCACCTTATGGAAGGTCGGGTTCTACCAGTTCCTTTCTCTTCAAAGGATTGCTCTCACTGGTCCCACTATTTCTCTCTCTTACAACAACATTCTTAGTAGAAGAAACATTGATGGATTTCAGCTATACATATGCTCCTAACCTCATCCATCAGGGGGCATCTGTTATCATTGAAATTTCATCCGCACATGGCGACAAGAACTCAGCATCGTCAAACAGTAATGAAGTCATTCATGGCACTGAATTAATCTCACAGCATTCCAAAAAGGTCAAAAACTATACAAAGTAGTAAAAATTGAAGAGCGCTTTACAGAAGTTGGGTGTGCGTGCACATGCGCGGAACAGGAACATACCATGCATGCATACACGCACGATGCGCAGTTGTTGGCGCAAAAACCCGCGCACCTGCTAAACGACGCATTTATTGAATTGGTCAGCCTCCCAACCACTTATGGATCAGCTCCCAAGCTGATTTGACCCTCAAATCTGAGCTAAATCCGAATGGTGGGCTGGTCAAAGACCTAATAAATCCCTAAAGAGCCTCTCTTCACACTACAAAGGAGTTACATAATCACCCAATGCAATGCTATAAAAAGCCATGAAGAAACCTCATTTTCTCAAGGAATTTCATGTAATGTTATGCTGCCTACATTGTTTTAAGGACTCACTCCTTGACAAGAGCACATTGGCACCATTTCATTGAGCATCCACCTCTCCATTGAGTGGATTTGCAAAGGATTTCTTTCACCACCATTTTCATTTTTCTTGTTGTAAGGAGAGCAAGCTTGTGAGGGTCCAAGAGCCTTCCTTTGGAGGAAGAAGGGACTCATAGTCCCCTTTCTTCATTGTGCTTTGATTTCATCAATA
>SNQJ01S0015359.1:193825-207480 GCA_010110895.2 Picea sitchensis
TCGTCCAGTCACTATTGCAGCAGGTACAAATGAGGTGGCAATGTGGGCCCTACAGCTATATATAGGCCTTTTTCCAAACTTCCACTCACCATTTCGGGAGCCCAAGGTGTCCATTTTTCAAACCATCTTCAGCCACGGGATCAACATCCCGTCACCTACATCACCGCAGTCCCTGGGTCACTTTTCATCATGAGCCCCCGAGGCACCTTTTTTCATATCATGGTCAGGTACGCACGTGCATAGTCACATTTATCAAATACCTTCTCATATCTTAGATTCTCTTCAGATATTGTTCACTTTGGGTATTTGGTTGTCATGTGTGCAGGAACTTGATCATCATTCATCAACACCACACCTTCAGGTATATACTCAGCACTGGCATGTAGTCTCTCCCGCTGTATTTCATTTACATTTCCAGTCACACCCTCTGATATTGGCCTTTAGGACCCTCATTCCCGGCTCTGCAGTACCCACACCTCCATTTTCATCTTCGGTACTGTTACCCGGTAGCATTCTTACCCACATGAGTTGTCCCATTCATAGCACCTTTTGTCACTTTTTGACACTCATGCTGTTCTTCATTACCCTTTAGGGATGGGATTATCGATAGTCTTTTCATCATGTCGTGAATCAGCCACATGATCCTTCTCCTCATTTTGCTAGCTTTCCCACATAGACTCCCAGATTATCTCTTTACGGTTCTATTTTTTACCTACACCTCCGCAGTATCATGAACCCTCCATTTCATCCACACTCAGTTTTCCCATCTGCGACCCTATCCTCATTTCACCTACCTCATACAGAAACTCACCAATGGGGCCCCCACCCTTCATCAGTTTTCCACGAAAATTCTTCCCTCCCTTGGGCACTCATTTCACACTGGGGAACTCGTTTCTGTATTTGTACATTTTTCCCCACCAAAATTATTCGTTATTTATTGTACAAACACCTTTATTTTCAACCATTACATTTTCTTTTGTCATCACCGTTGGCGACTTACTTCCTTTTGGCCACACGCAACCCATGTCACCCTTGGTTGGAGCATTACTTATCATCTACCCTTGCCAGCATCATCCATATCTTTAGAGTACTCCACAGGTCACTTACCTCTACACTCTGAATTTGTTCGCCTTGTCCCGCCTCTGGCACAACTTATCATCGGTCTTGTCGTCCCCCTGACACTCGCCCTTGTTACACGGTTGTGACCACTTTTTATCTCATACATCCTCCAACCAAGGGCAGTCTTGAGTCTTCCCACTTCTTGACTTCATCCATGTACCTCTGCCACCTCCTCACCTCAGTAGATTCCACGAAGCCCTTTGCTTCTGGGAGTCGCGTTCCCATTTTGTCGACATCAGCACAATTTTCCAGAAGGGCGACAGTATATTGATTCTCATTCTCCATTCAGTGAGATATCTCAGACGACACAGGGTGAAACACCATTTCTCCCTGCTGTCGTTGGCCCCCATAACATTCAACGCCAACACTTTCTCATGTTATGGTGGGTCTCACTTTGCGACTATTGCAGTTATTTTTATCATTTGCCGAAGACCTATGAATGTGGTAGGGCCATCAATGCCCGCATCATCACCGATACTTATTACCACGATCATTGCCTATTATTCAGAGTATGTTCCTTTGCAGATATGTCTTCTGCCTTTATCATCACCGCCCCTGAGGGTGCTACAGTTGTCTACACCAACATTTCAGTCATCGTTTTTCAGAGTTACAACACATGAGCATGGGGCATGCCCGCCTCATTTGTACAAAGTTGTATATTTTATGCACCTTATGAAAGGTCGGGTTCTACCGGTTCCTTTCTCCTCCAAAGGATTTCTCTCACCAATCCCACTATTTCTCTCTCTTACAACAACATTCTCAGTAGAAGAAACATTGATGGATTTCAGCTATATGTATGCTCCTAACCTCATCCATCAGGGGGCATCTGTTATCATTGAAATTTCGTCCGCACATGGCGACAAGAACTCAGCATCGTCAAAATAGTAATGAAGTCATTCATGGCACTGAATTAATCTCACAGCATTCCAAAAAGGTCAAAAACTATACAAAGTAGTGCAAAAATTGAAGAACACTTTACAGAAGTTAGGTGTGTGCGTGCATGCGCGGAACAGGAACTTACCATGCGTGCATACACGCACGATGCGCGGCTGTGGGCGCAAAAACCCACGCACCTACTAAACGGTGCATTTATTGAATTGGTCGGCCTCCCAACCACTTATGGATCAGCTCCCAAGCCAATTTGACCCTAAAATCTGAGCTAAATCCGCATGGTAGGTTGGTCAAAGACCTAATAAATCCCTAAAGAGCCTCTTTTCACACTACAAAGGAGTTACACAATAACCCAATGCAATGTTATAAAAATCCATGAAGAAACCTCATTTTCTCAAGGAATTTCATGTAATGTTATGCTGCCTACATTGTTTTAAGGACTCACTCCTTGACAAGATCACATTGGCACCATTTCATTGAGCAATCCACCTCTCCATTGAGTGGATTTGCAAAGGAGTTCTTTCACCACCATTTTCATTTTTCTTGTTGTAAGGAGAGCAAGCTTGTGAGGGTCCAAGAGCCTTCCTTTGGAGGAAGAAGGGACTCATAGTCCCCTTTCTTCATTGTGCTTTGATTTCATCAATAGATCAGCTTAAAAACATTGGTGATATTGGTCTTTTTTTGTTTTATTATCTCTATGTCCTCATGCTTATGATTTTAGTTTGTATTAGTTTAATTCTTGCTTATAGTTTTGTTTTTCTTTCTCTAACTCTTTCCTCTACAGCTGTCATGCTCAGCAAGACCCAACTGGGCATGTAAGCACCTNNTCTTTCCTCTACAGCTGTCATGCTTAGCAAGACCCAACTGGGCATGTAAGCACCTCTTATTTGCTCACCAAGGTGACAAAAAGGGTGCAAACACTCCATATGCCTTTTTAACATTACTCGTGAATTCCAAAACTGTATACATCCAAAAACCTAGACCTATGAGATGAAACACCAAAAGTTATGTAGGCCCCTATGGGTAAGTTGGTACCTCAACTTCCTAGGGTCGTAACTTTTGCATACGACCTCCATTTTAGGCGTGTGATAGCCCATTGGAAATTTATTTAAAGGAGATATAGATTATGACATCAAACTCTAACTTCATCTACATTTTGACTGTGGTATGCCAAAAAACATTGTTTGGGGGCCCCAAAATGGCCCGGGAAGTACAAAAAGAGGTGTCGACATGAAAACTTCCAAAATAAGCCAGTTGGATTAGGTGGGAAGCCACCAGTCTCCAACTGAAAGATGTGTAGGGATTTATACAGCCCCATAAGTGTATAAACCACAATTACAAAGAAGTACAGAAGAACATGTTGAACTAAAAACTAACAAGAGGAGCTAGTTGGAATGGGTGGGTGGCCAACAATATCCACCTGGATCACCAATCCATTCCAATTAGAATATCATAAGACCCAAATGGTATAACATGTAGATGAACATTAGATTTCACTCTATTCAAACTTATGGTAAAACCTATGACCATATCATTGATCCTCCTTTTGGTTCCAGTGGCTAGCTGAACCAAACTTGATTTTTCAAGATTACTTTTCTCCAAATGTAATATATCCACTATTTTAGGATCAATGTAACAATGAAATTCTCTTGAATCAATTAAAATAGAAACATGATGATTAATGATCTTACCTTCCACCTAGATCATATTGGAATGGTACTCTGCTTGTCGATCATATAAGGCTGCATATATTCTTCCCATGTCTTCTACTATTGCAGCTTCTTGTATGTTGTGCACGGTCTTCACTTTTTCTTTTTTGTGAGGGAAATCATTGTACGTGTGATATTATTTTCATCACCGACATTGAATTGGTGGTATTCCCCTTTTTCCCAATGATTCTTCTCTCTTGGATTCATCCTTAGAAGATTGATCTTGCGGATTTTTATTAGGGCCATTTCAGTTGAAAGGAGGTTTGAATCCCTTCCTCCTCTGATAAAATTTCTCCTTCTTCTTATCCTTCCAATATTTATCCATGGATTCTCTGCCTTTACCTTACTCATATAGGTACTTATCCTTCCTGATGGTCACATTCAAAGTCTCAGGCTCATCATATTGAATCTTCTCTTTATAAAATGAAGGCAGTCCACACAAAAACCTATGTATTTTTACCTTCTCATCCTTTATAAACCCCACATACTTTAGTAGTCCCAAGAACTTATTTTCATACTCTTCCATGGTCATGATTCCCAGCATGAGTTCAAGAACTCCTTCATTTTATTTTCATTGAATTTCTCTGAAAGATACTCCTAAATATATTTCTTGAATTTCTTTCAAAATATCTTGCTCTCATCTATTTGCTCAACTTGCTTAAGTTGATCCCACCAGATAAGAGTGTTTCCATGTAGATGGTAAGTGAAAATTATGGCTTCTAGGTTTGATGAGTAGTTATGAAATTGAAAATACCTCCTGATACCAAGAAACCACACTTCATCATCATCTTCCCTTTATCTTTCACAATCAAAGGATGGTGGTTTAAGCTTATTCAACTCTCCTTGCAAACTATTCATTTCATGTCTTCTTTTTTGGTGCCTAACATGAGACACCTTTGAACTACTTATGGAATATTCAGATGCATACAATTTCTTTACTGAGTGAGGTGAGTCTATGAGTTATGCTAGTACTTCTTGAATAACCATGTCTTATGTATTTATCTCTTATTTCATGATATATTCCCTCTTCCTCCTGTCTTGAGTTTGATCCATTCTTCGTTTTCCTCTGCAACTGATTTAAGCTTTGCATCACTTAATAATTTATCTGATTTTTCTATCTTATCAGTCTCTCATTGTCTTCTTTGTAGCTTTGTACTTCTATCATCAAGCTTCTCACAATCTCTATTAATGTTTCTTGCTCCTCTCTTCCATGGTGTCCATTTGATTATGTCTCTGCATTACCAACACTTGTATTTTGTCCTTTGGCCTCTTTATCATGGTTGTAAGCTCCCTATCCTTATTCCATTTCTTGAATATGTATTATTATACTGAAATGATATGTTTATACCCCTAATTATGTAAAATGTGGAAGAGACCATTTTTGTTAGAAATATGCATATCATAAAAAATTGTCAATTAACGCTACAGGTCATTTTTTCTGCTCAATTTATGAATGTTTATGTCACAATTATCCCAATTATAACAATTCCATGTTATTATACTCTGGATCATATTTTGAACAACCATAATCATGCCCCAATCTTATTTCTGATCTGAAAGTTATGGCTTCCTGAAAAATCCACTTTCACCCTTTTTATGCATTTTCTCCACTGGTGCAATTTTATTGAAGTGTCAACTTCTGTCAACTACAAAAGAAAATATATCAGGAACTAGAAAAATGTTTTTATCATGCATAGATAATAATATTGACAGGTAATTCATAACAACTTTCTTATTTTCAATATGATACCCCAATCAAAACTACAACAATCTAGAATATGCAGCTTTGTCCTTTTTCCCTCATTTTTCGAGACTTGGAATTTTTGGAAAAATTGGTTGTCCCTCAATATGTTCACTTCTAGAAAATTTTCACTAAACCAAAGTTTTTTTTCATGATGAGTGTATAAAATGTCAATTAAATAAAACATTTGAGTTTTGTTATCCGCGGTAACTTTTCCTCCTCCCAGAATCTCAAAAATCCAAAAACAAATGGCCCAAAATCATGGATTTTGGCCTATTTCAGTATCCCCATTTCAATCCCCTTGGGATTTATCCATTTCATTCATGGGTTATTTCTGTGTCTACTTTCTAGACACTTTCAATGAGTTTCAGCTTAAACTGCACCTCTGCCAATGATCTAGACCCAAATATTTAAAAAATACTATTTCACATTTTTTAACAAATTCAAGAAAAAATGGGAAATGACCTTCTCTAGAACTTTTGTAGATCTCATATATGCAGAAAAAACCCATAAGTTTCATTCAATTATGACGTAATATTCTCTATTTATCGCCAAAATACAAAAATGGCTCCAGACTAGGTTTTTTTTTACACTATGGAGTAGTTTTGCCTACGGGGCAATCTGCACCATTGATCTTAAAATTAGAATAGATTTGGAGCATATGTCAAAGGTTCCCATTCAAATTGTTGAAGAATCGATCTCAAACATGACTACAAAAATAGGTTATCGAGGAATATTTGCCTTTGATACCATCGAGGCTTTTCATTCGGAGTTCAAAAAAGTAGGTAACTATCGCCACTCTGAACATAGGGTATCAAAGAATATTCCATTTTGATACCATTGAAACTTATAACTCGGAGTTCAAAAGTCAAGGAAATTTCACTGCTCCAAAAAGGGAGGGTATCGAAGACTATTCCATTCTTGATACCATCAGAAATTTTCGTTCAGAGATCAGAAAGCTGATGAAGTTTCACTACTCCGAACCTAGATGTAGAATTGTCAACCTTCGTGAGAATTGGACTGTGGGATCTCTGGATGCATGACCGGACTGGGAATTACATATCCTAGAACATATACTAAGTTCATCCATGAAAGGGGACCTGAAACATGATATGGTAAGATCAATGAATAATAGAGGGATAGTAGGAAATGAAAAGAGATTGGGTGGGTGAGTAACAGGTGGGGGAGAGAGATAATAGGACATGGAGGATGTTTCTAATTAGTGGTGGGGAATAAATGGGTATATATAGAGTGGAGAATAGTAATAAGTGAAATATGACATTAGAAGGGCACCGACATATGTGAATGATTGAAGAAGAATGATGGAGTTTCGATGAATCCCCATCGGTGAGTAGATAATGCTTTGGATCCGTCGTATTGGTAATTATCCTTTTTGAATGTGATATCATAACTGAGTGATAGGTGACCCATGCAGGCCATAGTACACCTTCAACCTAATATCAATGACAATTTCATTGAGCAGATGTCCCTGCAATGTATCCATCTTGGCAGAATATGCTTCACTGATGTAAACTGGGTGGAAAGGGCCCAACAAATGCATAAATATCATGCCATGGTTTTGTAGATATTTATTATCGTATAACAACACCAAAGAACCTAGATGTAGGATTTTATGGTGGATGTTGTGATATGGCATGCCTCTTGTATTTTATTTTCAACCACTTGGATAAATGTCACCACATGGTGATCCTCCTCTAGCTCCATGAGTTCATCCAACCTCTGTTGAAGTGATTGTTCACTTGCATGTGAGTAGCTAGATAAATTCGTAGGCTGGGAAAAACAAATTATAATATCATGACTACTTCTTTTCCATAGACCAATCTAAATGGAAGTGATTCATTAACATTTTGCAGGTTGTTCGATATTCCCATAATACTGCAAGGATCCACTTATCCTAATCACCATGCTGCACATTACAAACTTTGGTTAATGTATGTTCTAAAATTTAATTGAAAGATTCAACTGTACTAGTAGCTTCAGGATGATAGGAATTTATATTTTGGTGATGGATCATGAACTCTTGAGTGAGTACCTAAATGGTGGCATTCATAAAATGTGAGCCTTTGTTTCTCATCATCACCTTCAGAGAATTGAACCTAGTAATCACATTCTCAAAAATGAACCTCGTCATTGTTTATACTATATAGTCCTTAACTAGTGTGACTTTGGCCCACCTCATCATATACTCAGTGCCTACAATAATATATCACACACCCGTCTGACACATGGGAGGATTGATGGGGCCCACAAAATCAATTTCCCACTTCTCAAACAATTTCAATGTTGTAATAGAAAACAAAGGGAGTTCATCTCTTTGGTAAGGATTTTTGATCCATTGGCATACTTTGTAGTGTTTACAATACTCCTTGGCTTCAACAAAAAGTTAGGGCCACCAAGTCCCAACTTGCAAAAAAATGTCATGCAGTGGCCTTACCTACATTGTGTCCCCCTGAAATACCCTCATGTGCTTCATACAAAATGGGGTCCTATTCATTTTCTAAGGAACACCTATGTATAATTCCAACAATGGCAGAATTCCATCAATGGCCATCTTATCTAGTTTTCCAACAATCAACTGATAGTTTTCACTATGAGTCATGTGTTAAAAATGTTGGGTTTGAGTATATCCTGTTGGCGCCTTTCCTGATGTGAGAAATTTAGTGATCTCAACTTGTTTATTAAGAACTAATTTGATGCATAAGATTTGAACATTGAGAAGTTCATCATATATACTCCAACTAAATTCACCAGAATAGATATGCAACAAATAATTTTGTACAATATTTTATTTCCCAGGTTTGACAAATACCTCAAACTCAAACTGTCAGAAGAGTGACAACTACTGGCATATTCTCCCTCACAACACAAACTTGGTGACCAAATACTTCAGCGTGGAATGGTCAATGCATAATTTAAACAAGGTCCCAAAAAAGTAATGGAGAAAATCTTGCAAGGAATACACCATGGTGAGGTCTTCATACTCGGTGGTTGCATAATTATTTTCAGTGTCAAACAACTTGAAACTAGAAAAATAGATCATATGATCAATATTCCCTTCTCCTAGTTGTGCAAGAACTTGTAAGAATGAATTGAAGGTAGAGATATAATAAGGAAATACATAGATATATTGTAAGAAACATAGATATACAATAATACACAATTTCTATTAATGAACACAATGTATAGGAACTGTAAAATGCAGAGCAAACTTAACTCATTAAAATGGAGGTAGCTTATCTCTAAGAAGAGATGTGATGGATACACACATTCAAAAGATCAAAATGAATGAGGAATGAGGAGTGGGTGAAATAATGAATGGAGAGAGAACAAAATGATAGGTGTGAACAATGAACCATGAACAATGAACAATGAGTGAGTGAAGAAGAAACCCCCAAGATCCCACAAGATGGGTTAATATATTTACTTGCAAATCAAGAACCACATGGCCTTCCCCAAGAATCTCATGTAACTACTCCTCTACATTAAAACAATTATAGGTAAATAAAATATAAAATAAATACTTATCCCCTAAATCCCCCTCGCTTGTGGAATCATAGCCCCCTATAACTCTTTTCCTTGTCCTTCTAGCAGAAAATAATGTATTTATTATTAATAATGATCAAAACATTACATTTCCTAGGCACACTGGCCTCTTTTAATTGTTTGGGCACTCATGCCTTTCATACATCAACAAAATACATTATTTGATATGGAGCTCAAAACTAGGGTATTACACATAAGGTGTTTAAAAAAATGAGCCTGCAAGTGATGAAGAACGTACCATTGAACGGGAAGAATAATTGCCCAAGGAAGTTCAAAAAGAGATTGAAGTAGTATTGGACAAAAATTTGTAAGGAATACTAGAGGTAAAGACTACTTCCAGTATTTGGTTAAGTGAAAGAATAAACCAAAGGAAGATCCACTTGGATGATAGCAACAAAAGTTTCCAAATATGGTATAGTTGTTGAAGATCTCATGAACGATTATTTTCTTCCCTGGGATTCTGATGCAGGAGCATCTGCTTAAGTGAATTTTCGAGGTTGACCTGAAGGCCCACAAAAAAATTTACAAAGGGATTTGGTTTCCTAATTTTATTTATTGTAATAGCTATATGTTTCTAGAAGACATCTTAGCAGATGTCTTATGTTTTATGGTTGCGATTATTGTTTATTTTGTTGCTGATATTTAGGGACATAATTCCTTATTTAGGGTTTGTGATATAGCTCAAGATTTTTTCAGGTTAAGAGCTAACCAAGAGATCTATTCTTTTATTATGATTATTCATGTAATTAGGAAGATTAA
This sequence comes from Picea sitchensis, assembly GCA_010110895.2. Classification (NCBI taxonomy): domain Eukaryota; kingdom Viridiplantae; phylum Streptophyta; class Pinopsida; order Pinales; family Pinaceae; genus Picea; species Picea sitchensis. The sequence goes on from SNQJ01S0015359.1 coordinate 203,609, forward strand.
CAACTGTGCAAAGTGGAGAAGTCTATGTGTTTTTGAAGAGGTTTGTATGACCATGAAGGAACATAACATCATTGTCATATTTCCATCCTTAGATAATGGAATAAAGATTAAGAATTGTGAATTTATATCTCCTGTGTGCATATTTGTCAAATTTTGTTTGTAATTGTTTGAATAAGTGCAAGTGAATGTGATCACAAATATCCAACAGGGTATCAGAGTCCAACTCTACGTAATCAGTGAAATTACAGAGGACAGAAGCCGACAACCAATATTATATCCGGCAGGAGGTCGCTACATCAATGGTTCTAGTCAATAATCTATTGGATCCCAAAGCATATGAGAGTGTGTTTCAGAACCTTCTTATCGAAATCTTAGTTCTAGTCTAATATCGATGTATCCATTGAGAGAGAGAAATATTATCGTCCATAGAAACATATCTATGTGACAAATCCATCGTCCATGAGAGTTGGCTTTCAGAGCCTTATTTCTCATTTGGATCCAAGTAGGGTATTCCTATAGTGAATTAAAGTCGTCCATCTAAAAGGAAGAATGACGAAGGAGGTTGGCGATCAAAGAAACTCTAAGAGATGATCCACACCACCCATCAGATCATCTTGACAATAAAGATCCATCATTCATAGGTGCCATTTATCGAAACTTCATTCCTCATTGACTTTGACACAACAATCCGACGACTAATATGAGTCATCCATCACAATTATAGGGGAGTAATCTAGACCACCCATTGGGTAAGCCAATTTAGGATCTTTTTTCTTACTTCCATTCCAGCCATGCCATTCCAAGGTGAGATCTTGATCATTCTTTCAGTGAAAATCAATGACTGTGAAAGGAATTTGAGATTGTCCGAAGAAGAATCTTTTTCATCCACCTGAAAGTTGATCAAAGGTTAATAAGGAGCTTCACCATATCTCGAATATGAAAATGTTACCGTATATCGAACCACAAAATCAAGGTTCACGATTAAAAGGGAATAAGAACATCATGTCCGAGTTATTTGAGTTATGCTCACTCTGAATAGATCACTCTGAGTTCGTAGAGAATATTTGACCATCCATTCAAGGAACAGATCAAGATCTCAAAAGAATTTCTCCAACAATCTACTCAAGGTTTAAGATCGCGAAATCAAGGAGGATTTTATCCTGTGGACATGGTGTTTGGTCATATGATCGAAAGGGTGCTTAATGCCCGATTGAGTATGTGCAACATAGAAGCACAAAGATATATTTGTGGCTAGCGAATAGATAAATTTTCCACAGAGATTGAATTGTCATCCTTTATTTTGGGTATTCTAGACAAGGGATATCAATAAATAAGAGTAGGTTAGTTCCTAAAAGGATTTGTATAAGTGGGGATTTGTTTCTCTAGTAGGTTGGTTTCTATGAAGAATTATAGAGATTTTTTTTTTGGTTTTCTTCCAAAAGTATTTCCACGTAAATCTTGTGTTTCATGCTATATATTTGATATATCCTATGTGTGATTATTTTATTGGGGTGATTAAATTAAAATAAGGTTATATTATACAGATTCACCCCCCTCTTAGTATAATTGTGTACTGAACAATTAATATCAGAGCAAGTTCCTTTAAAAATAGTCTATCTTTTGGGAGGTGTATCTCCGGAAAAATCATGGTCATTCAAAAATATTTCTCCACTAATATAGATCCATTGTTCAATGGAGCAAACCATACATTCTGGAGCATAATGATGTGAAAATATATAATGGATCTTGGGCTTGATATTTGGAAAACACTCATGATTGGTTATACATCCCCAACAACTCTTTTGGGTCGTTCATGCTTGTCCACATCCTTATTAATGTTGAGGTGGTTGAAGACATAGGGTTTGTCCAGAGTTGACCAATAAAAAACCCCAGGCATTGACATATCAATCCTCAGCCAAATACTGAAGAAGGTCTCAACCAAGATTCCATGAGGATCATAGAAACCATATGGTCTTGTGTTTGTGATGAAGGACTAATTATACATAAATTCATCCAAGTTTTAATTCATATAATCCTTTGCAAACAACTTAACAACTAAAATTGTATAACAACAACAAACACATGCAATAGAAACATGATTGACACAACATAAGTTCAGAATAACTGCAGCTTTATTAGTTTCATTCAACCATTCACAAGCATACATGAATAAACTCATCAATTGACAACAACAAATCCCTACTCTCTTATACATTTTCTGAGTTTTACATTACACAGTGCCATGCGATTTATTTCAAACTCTATAGATATGAAAGACTCAAACTTACAACTAGAGACAATACAAAACCTAGGCTCAAAGAGATCTCAAGGACATGAACTAACAACAACAACAATACCCACAACTGTCAACAACCTTATTTTTGTCGTCTTTGCTCCATTTTATCTGCTTCTCAGGTTTAGTTCTCTATCACTTTCAATTCTTCCCCACTTGATCCTATGACTACCAGTCCCACACACTTCTATCATCCACATTCATTCTATGTAGCCTCTTTGGAATCGTGGAAATATTAACTACCTTTCTATCTCATATCCTTACTACTCCATGATCCCTCATGCTTCCTGTAGTAATCATTCGGGGAGATTTATCGAAGATTACTTTATTTCTTATGGTGTGCATGCAGTGTCTTATTTCATTTATGGGGTTCATTACAAAAATGAGACCGAGGTGAATTGGTAGAAATTTAATTGGAATGAATTAGAAAAACTTGACCTAGTGTGCACGTCTCCTATCTCCCATCTCACAACTGCTTGAGTGCAAACAAAAATAGAATAGGTGTGCACAACTTGCTTTATGTGTTCATGGTATTTACCCAAATATTTTGGTGCCAACAAGACCCTACCACTATTATTTGGCTCATCCTCGAGCCAATTTCCTCATTGAGTGACTGATATGAGAATTGAGTAAGAGAAAATAATCGTCATTGTAGAACTAGAGCATAAAATCAAGTTGTGGTTGCAACCAATTTTGAGCAAGATAAAATCATATGTCTAGGTTATAGTTACAACCATACATAGGTATTGGAATGATTCGAGAAGTCATCAAGGTAAAAATGGATTTTGGATTCATTTGTCTAGATTCTCGAACTCTCTCTCTTTGAGGATTGTGGTAGTGGTCAGAGAGAGATATTTTTGAAACACATTGTTATCACTGAAATTTCGTCTGCACATGGTTACAAGAACTCATCATCATCAAACAGTGATGAAGTCATCCATGGACCTGAATTAACACCAAATCATTCATAAAGGGTAAAAAACTATACAAAGTAGTGAAAAATTGAAGGGCACTATGAAGACACTGGGCGCACGCGCACATGCGCGGAACAGGAACGCAGAAATCGTGCACATGCACACAATGCACGATTGTTATCGCAAAAATCTGTGCACCTGAGAAACGACACATTTATGAGAGTGGTCAGCCTCCCACCCACTTTTGGTTCAGCTCCCAAGCCGATTTGACACTCAAATTTGGACTGGATTCGACTAGATGGTTAGTCAAAGACCTAGAAATGCCCTAATTAGCCTCTTTTCACACTACAAACTAGTTGAACAATAGCTCAAAGGAATGCTATAAAAAGGCCATGGATACACTTCATTTTTTAAGGAATTCAAAGCAAAGTTATGCTGTCATTATTCTCTTGAGGACTCCATCCTTGCCAAGAGTATATTTACACCATTGCATTGGGCAATCCATCTCACCCCTTGAGTGGTTTTGCAAAGAGTTCTTTCATCATTTTCCATTTTTATTTGTTGTAAGAAGAGCTTGCTAGTGGGGTTCCAAGAGCCCTCCCTTGGAGGAAGAAGGGACTCATAGTCCCCTTTCTTCTCGGTGTATTCTTTCACTAATATATCAG
>SNQJ01S0015359.1:212642-224232 GCA_010110895.2 Picea sitchensis
CAGAGGATTCCCTTCCTCCTACAAAGGTTTCTATCATATCTGACGTCCCACTTGTCGCAGCACTCCCCCCTCAAGAACCTCCTGCACACTCGTCCACCCCACCAGTCCATGATTCCACCTCTCCCCAAGGACATATCCCAGTTTGGGAGACAATTCCCCAAGCCATCACCCAAATTCCCTTCTTTTACCCTCCACCAATCATCGAAGATTTTCAGGTAGCCGCAACGCTCACTCTACCTAATATGATGTTAGCAATCCCAGTTTGGTATTTACACCCACCAGAGATGGTCCCTCGACCATCCCTCCCCCCCAAAAAAGAAGGAATCCCCATGACGATTCCCATACTTACTCCCACCACACCCCCACTCACTAACCCCCCTGTCATAGTTGGGGGTAGGAGAAAGAAAAAGGATCCCACAACTCCACTTCCTCCATGCATCGAACCTCCTTGCGCACTATGTTAGAAAGAGGAACACCAAACCAACAACTTCCCATCTCTACCAGAGTTACGGAATTTGATTCCACTCAATCACACTCCCCCACCACTCACCACTACAGCCAGTCCTACCACTACCACCCCCCATTCTAGTAGTAAAGGGTTGCGGACCAAATTCACTTGTGATATATGTTTAGAATATGGCCATTATACCCACCATTGTCCAACACTGCCACGCTTTCGGTAGCCATTAGTCGTAGTATGCCAGAGCTTCCAGAGAAACCCCAGTCCTGCTACGTTCTCCTCCACAAATATCACTGACATCTGTTATGTCACCACTTCAGTCAATGAACGTATAAGACACCCTTGCTCTCTCTGCGACTCATTAGCTCATTTTACATACCAGTGTCCTATGATCCTTGAATACAGGTAACGCCAATTGACCCTACTTCAATGGCCCGCAGAGTTGATAATTGACATTACCTCGTCACTAGTGGATCTTCATGTCATTTCTCCCAAACCCGAGGCCCTTCCAACACCTCCATGGTTCTTAGACGACTTATCTGAGGCTTCACCTCCCAATCCCCCCAACTCTCCCGCTCATTCCCCTATGGACATTTTACACCCAACTACCACGGGTACTCCTCAGTAATTCAATATCTGGTATATGTCGAGCGAACCCTCACCATCTCCTAGCGTTGTTCCCCCTGTTTCTTCCTCACCAGGGGGAAACCACACGACAACAGTCACTGATATCCCTCCTCATGACCCCTTGTATTCCCTTCACTTCAAATGCGATGAAGAAATACTCGAAGAGTTAAACCACCCAGACTCTCCCTAGGATGCGCTACACCACTGCGCACTCTTCTTTCCACTGGAAGACTCCACGCCTCCTAACCAACACCCCATTTACGCGGTCGAAACCAAGGATTTTATCCCATCAGGGCCTATTGACTGGTTCAAAAACCCCATTCCTTCCCCTGATGCTTTTGAATAAGGAAACATGGCCAACATTTCCCCAACCATTAAAATCGACATTTCCATTAAAAATGGCATCGTCGAAGAAATCACCATTGGAGCTGCTTGCACTCCTCAGGAAATCACCGCATATAAAGCCCTCTTCCATGAATATCGGGATATTTTTGCCTCGTCATACACGGAAATGCCTGGCCTCGATCCCTCTATCGTCGAACATCACATCAACACCTGGCCCGACATTACACCAGTTCGTCAAAAACAACGACCGCTACACCCATCCAAATCCGCAGCCATCAAATCCAAAATTGACAAATTACGCGTTGTTGGGTTCATTTACCCCATCGCCTATACCTCATGGGTTTCCAACCCTGTATCCGTTAACAAAAAACAGGGCACTATGCACGTTTTCACAGACTTTCTCAATATCAATCACGCATGTCCCAAAGACAACTTTCCCATGCCTTTCATCGATCAAATTGTCGACGACTACGCAGGCCACGAGGCTCTATCCTTTATGGACGGATTCTCTGGTTATAATCAAATTCAAATTCACCCCACCGATCAGTATAAAACCGCCTTCACTACCCCTTGGGGTAATTTTTCATATTGTGTCATGCCTTTTGGCTTAAAGAATGTCGGTGCAACTTTCGAGCAGGCTATGACATACATCTTTCATGATCTGGCTCATATCATCCTCGCCTACTTAGACGACCTCACAACTCGATCCAAGAAACGCACCCAACATCTTGATGATTTATGAATCATCTTTCGACGGTGTCGTCAGTACAACATCTGCTTGAATCCTCTCAAGTGCATGTTCTGTGTCACCGAAGGGTGCCTCCTCGGCTTTATTGTTTCCCAATGTGATATTACCGTGGACCGCCTCAAAGTCCAAGCTATCACCGAAATTCCACCTCCCCAGAATTTACGTCAACTTCAGAGCCTACAGGGCAAAGCTAACTTTCTACGACGATATGTCCCAAACTACACCATACGCGCACATGGTTTCCTTCGCTTACTACGTCATGACATCCCATTCCACTAGGACGACCATGCCCAACAGTCATTTGACGATCTTAAAATAGCACTCTCGAACACACCTTTAATTAGTGCACCTGACTACAATCGCGATTATATCCTCTACGTATCAGCATCAGTTGTATCAGTAGCAAGAGTTCTCGTCTAGCTAGGCGATGACAATCATGAGAATGTCATTTATTACATTAGTAAAAACCTCTCATGGCCACCCTTGAAGTATAAAAACGAAGAGAAACTTGCTCTTGCAGTCATCCTCACAATCCAGAAACTACGCCACTACATTCTGCTTCACACAACAAAGGTCGTCGTAGATTCCAACCCTATGCAGTACTTGCTCAGTCGTCGACAAGTTAACGGAAAATTTTCTCAATGGATCGTTATCCTTCAAGAGTAAGACCTAGATTTCTCAACACCTAATAGTAAGAATGCCCTCGTTCTTTCCGAACTTGTAACAGCCCTCCCCTCTTACACCAGCAGTGCCCCCGTCAACACCGACTTTCCTGACGAACATCTCTTTTACATCACTTCGGATGATCCTTGGTACGACGACCTCCACATCTACCTCCGAACTCAAAAGTTCGGTAACCACCTTTCACGAGATGATCGTCGTTGTATTCGCCATCAGGCCCCCCGCTACCTCCTCATCGAAAATATCCTATACTGACGGGGAGTCGATACCATTCTTCGTCGATGCCTGACTATTGACGAGGCCGATAGAGTCTTAAACGACTTCCACAACGGTGCATGTGGGGGCCATCTTTCGGGCATATCCACTGCTCAAAATCTTATCCGAGATGGTTACTTTTGGCCTACCTTGTTTCACGATTGCATTCATGTCGTGAAACGATGTGAGCAATGTCAGTTCTATGCCAATAAATCCCAAGCTCCCCCTGCTCTTCTTCATCCCGTCATCACTGTCGGCCCTTTTTGTAAATGGGGCATCGACTTCATGACTTGTAATCCCCCCTCCAGAAATGGTCACAAATACATTGTTGTCGTTGTCGATTACTTCACCAAATGGGCAGAAGCTATGCCCACCTTCAACAACACCACTGACACTGCAGCACATTTTTTCTTTAACCACGTCATATCCCACATTGGAGTACCACTCCAACTCATTTCCGATCACGGGAAACACTTCGAGAATGAGATCTTCGTCGAACTCTCATCTCAGTTAGGATTCTCTCATGAGTTTGCCTCACCATATTACCCTCAGTCTAACGGACAGGTCAAAGCAGTTAACAAAGTCCTCAATACCATGTTATAGCGCACAGTTAATAAACATAAAACCAATTGGCATCATATGTTATTTTCTGCGCTATGGGCTTACCATATGTCTGTGAAAACAGCTACTGGTTTCACACCATTTCATCTAGTCCATGGGATTGAGGCCACTCTTCCCATCGAGTGCGAAATTCCCACCTTACACACCGCAATTGAGCTATTACCCGACACTGCTCCAATGGAGCAGCGCTTGCTGAACTTATAGTCTTTGGATGAAGATCGTCGATCTTCCTTACAAAACAACATGGAATCTAAAAAACGATCCAAGGCTACCTTTGATCGACATGTCAACCTTCGCTCATTTTGCGAAGGCGACCTCGTCCTGGCTTACGATATCCCTCATGATACCTTTGGCCATGGAAAATTCGAGTCACTCTGGCATGGCCCATACATTATCCAACATTGCCTCACCAAAGGCGCATACATCCTGGCCTCCCCCGAAGGCCTCTCTCTCAAAGAACCCGTCAATAGGTTGTATCTAAGAAATTTTACACTTAAACGTAGTCATTCTACTTTAGGTTATTTCTTTTATAGCATTTTTAATCTTTTTTCCATCCCTCGCGTCTAAACTATCCTTTGTGCTATTGACAGATGCTTCCTCCACCAGCCTACCACATCGGTTATGCCGACAGTGCCATCCATTGGACACAAAATCTATCTTCGGCCGCTTGGGCTCTCTACACCCCCTCACATGAAATGCTCCATTCAAGCGGCATATGTTTGGGTTCAGCGACCAACAACCAAGTCGAATACACCGTCGTCATCGACCTCTTGGCCAATGCCCAGCATCATCATATTCGTCACCTTAGCATCTTCCTTGACTCTCAACTCGTCGTACTACAGCTCAACAATGTGTACCGCATCCGTGATCCTTGCCTCTTTCGCAAATACCTGTAGGTTAGACTTTTATCTCGACATTTTGATTCCATTACATTTACACATATTCCAAGACAATTGAATCAAATTATGGATAACCTAGCTAATATTTTGTTAGATGGGCATATATCACATCAATCTACCTCTACACATACATAAACATATAACACAAACTGTCATCACATATATAGATTAGACATCATCAATACATTAACAAAACACATGTAAACACCACATAGATCTCAAAAATGTATACTCATTAATATATCGAAAGGTCCACAGTGCCATCCAAATGTTTACATACAAAAATACAACTATCTGCAGGCCAATGAAGCACCTCAGTACAAAATGGGCTCACCAGCCAATATACAAAATATATATATACATCAATACATAGAGCACCACTCATGGTGCCTCTAGAGCACCACCGCCTGCTCCTCCCTCAGGCAATGGTGTCCCACCCCCAGCCACCCCTCCCTCAAGTGGTGGTGGTCCACCCCCTACCGGTCCCTCCTGCCCTGGTGGTAGTCGTCTGGTCATCGCCGCACCAGCCACTACTTCTCACCATACTATGGCCCGCCATGGCGGCGAAACCCCCATGCACTGCTCCAGGATACCCTTATCCTGGATGTGAGACCATATGCCCTCAGGCACATCCTGTAACACCGCCTCCAGACAACGACATATGTCCTCAAGATCCACTCTGGCAGTCGTCGAAGGAGCGTGTGATGGCCCAGCACCAGGGTCATCAAACTGGCATCTCCTCGCTACCCTCTCCGGCTCAACTGGTCGCACCGCGGCATCCTCACATCGACGTCTCTCTCCCCATGGAAGTATCTCCGGCTCCTGAAGAGTCGACGCTCTCTGCAACTCCACCTCGCGCCTGTGAGGTGCCACATCTGCACATACAAACAAACAACAGATAGTATCATCATCTATATCATATACATATGGCATGCTATCTCACAAACACAAAAACATACATATCAACATCATCAACATACCTCGACGGTCAAACACCTCCCCTGGAGGTAGCACCATGTCTGAATCCTCCCAGAAGTCAACCCCGGCATAGGGGTACCGTAATATCACCTGCAAGATCTATCGCCATACATAAGCCCCCTCTGTAGTGAAGAAGTGGCCACCCTCACCACCACCATGGCGAAGCAACACAGTCGACCACTGCCTCAGCCATGGCTCTAGCACCCCCGGCGCACCTAATAGAATCCTAGGGCGCAACATCGGCACCCTCTCCAAAAACTAGGCCACTAGGATGGACCCGAAGGTAAACTCTCCCGTATCCGTGGATCGACAGTGGTCTAGCTGCCCCACAATTCTGGAATGCAGCGTAAGCCCCCAGGAGAAATGCTCATCGGCCAACACCCTCTCCATCACCATCCACTGGCCACCGTTGATCCGCTGCGTCGCCAGTGAACCATACACTCTCACAATCATCACTGATATACAATGATGCACTAGGGCATCCATCACCCCAATGCTCACAACTGTGTCGAACATATAGTTCATCCATGAACAATATCTCCAGCCCATCATCGCTAGCATCATATCTCTAGGTAGCACCATCTCTGCTGGTAGGGGCGTTCCCCGAAATGGGATCCCAGTCAAAAAATACACATCCTCCACCGCAGTGAAGGGAATCTGCTCTCCCCGCACTATGAAGCAGTGCAGGTCCGGACTCCACATCCGGATAAGAAGCTGTAGGAGATACTCTTGCACCCATATCAAGGGACACTCAAAGAACTTCAGCAGCCCATAGGCTGTCAAAGTCGCACATACACCTGGATCCTCAATAGCCACGGTGTCTTGCAGTTGGGACCAATCTCTCTCTCGCCAACCAATAGGCATCATGCACAAAGCTCACCTGCACAACATAAAATCATCCTACGTCAGCCACATGGACAATCAACAACATCAAAAAGAAATGTTTTACATCCGTCAACCTTGCCTCCACGGCGTGGTTGTTCAACCCACAGGCGCACACACATGCACGCCTGTACACCCCACAGGCGTGCACATCTACGCACCTATTCACTACACAGGCACGCACGTGTGTGCACCTATTCACTGCACAGTCATGCCTGTTCACTATACAGGCGCACACATGTGCGTGCCTATTCAACCGAAAGGCGTGCACATGTGCGCGCCTATTCAACCAACAGGCACACCCATATTGTACGCCCATTATCCCCTTATTGGCACTTGCATGCGCGTCTATCCAGTGGAAAGGCACGCATGTGTGTGCGCCTATTACCTGATCGCCCGTGCATGTGGGGCCCACACCCCTAAACACCCATGTACGACCCTCTATACAGCCCCTGCCAAAAAATGAAACCCTAATTCTATGCAGGATGATCAAACCACTAACCTGACGCTCGTGGGTCCTCAATCAGATCCCTCATCCTCCCAGAATCTCATAATCTCCTCTGAATGCTTCTCGTCCAATCACTATAGCAGCAAGTACAAATGAGGTGGCAATGTGGGCCCTACAACTATATATAGGCTTTTCTGCCAAACTTCCACTCACCATTCTGGGAGCCCCAGGTGTCCATTTCTCGATACATCTTCAGCCATGGGATCAACATCCCGTTATCTACATCACAACAGTCCCTGGGCCTCTTTTCATCCTAAGCCCCCGGGATGCCATTTTTCATACCCTCGTCAGGTACACATACGCATATTCGCACTTATCAAATACATGCTCATCTATTCGATTATCTTCAGATATTGTTCACGTCGGGTATTTGGTTTTCATGTGTGTAGGTTCTTGGTCATCATACATCGACACAACCCCTTCAGGTATATACTCAACACTGGCATGTAGTCATTCCCTCTTAATCTCACTTACATTTCTAGTCACACCCTCTGACATTTGCCTCTGGGATCTCCATTCCCAGATCTGTAGTACCCACACCTCCATTTTCATCTTCGGTACTGTCACCCGGTAGCACTCTTACCCACATGAGTTGTCCCATTCATAGCACCCTTTGGCACTTCTGACACTCATGTTGTTTTTCAAAAAGCCCTTTAGGGATGGGAGCCCCGATAGTCTTACATCATGTTGCGAATCAACCACATACTCCTTCTCCTCATTTTTCTAGCTTTCCCAATGGACTCCCAGATTATCTCTCCATGGTTCTATGGTCGGGTTGCACCTCCGCAGTAGCATGAACCCTCCATTTCATCCACAATCCGTTTACCCATCTACAAATCTCCCTTCATTTCACCTACCTCATACAGAAACCCACCCATGGGGCCCCCACCTGTCATCAGTTCTCCGAGCAAATTATGCCCTACACGGGCCAACCATATCACACTGGGGCATCTGTTTCTATATTTGTACACTTATCCCCAATTATTCGTTATTTATTGTAAAAACGCCTTTATTTCTAGTCGTTACATTACCTTTTTGTCATCACCTTTGGCGACCTGCTTCCCTTTTTTGGCCAACAACAACCCATGTCACCCTTAGTTGGAGCACTACTTATCATCCACCCTTTCGGCATCATCCATATCTTCAGAGTATCCCATAGGCCACTTAGCTCTGCCCTCTGAATTTGTTCACCTTATCCCTGCCTCTAGCACAACTTATCCTCAATCTTGTCATCCCCCTGACACTTGACCTCGTTGAACGGTTGCGGCCACTTTTTATCTCACATATCCTCCAACCAAGGGCATTCTTGAGTCTTCCTACATCTTGACTTCGTCCATGTACCTCCTCCACTTCCTAACCTCACCTAGTAGATTTCACGAAGCCATCTTCTTCTGGGAGTCGCGTCCCCCTTTTTTTGTCAACATCAGCCCAGTTTTCCAGAAGGGCGACAGTATCTTGATTCTCATTACCCACCCAATGAGAGATCTCGGACGACACAGGGCGAAACAAAATTGCTCTCTATTGTCATTGACCCCCATAACATTCGACGTCAACACTTTCTCATGTTACGGTGGGTCTTACTTTGCAACTATTGCAGTTAGTTCTTTCAATTGTTGAAGACCTCTGAACTTGGTTGGGCTATCAATGCCCACATAATCGGTGATACTTATTACCGTGATCACTACCTACTATTCAGAGTATGTTCATCTGCAAAATTGTCTTCTGCCTGTATCACGACCGCCCCCGAGGGCACTGCAGTTTTCTACACCAACACTTCATTCCTCTTTTTTGAGTTACATGACACAAGCATGGGGCATGCCCGCCTCGTTTGTACACAGTTTTTTTTTTCACACACCTCATGGAAGGTTGGGTTCTACCAGTTCCTTTTTCCCTCCAATGGATCACTCTGGACGATCCCACTATTTCTCTCTCTTACCAACAACACTCTCAATAGAAGAAACATTGATGGATTGCGGCTATATGTATGTTCCTAACCTCATCCATTAGGGGGCATCTGTTATCACTGAAATTTCATCCGCACATGGTTACAAGAACTCAGCATCGTCAAACAGTGATGAAGTCATCCATGGACCTGAATTAACACCAAAGCATTCATAAAGGGTCAAAAACTATACAAAGTAGTGAAAAATTGAAGGGCGCTATGAAGACACTGGGCGCTCGCGCACATGCACGGAACAAGAACGCAGAAATCACGCACGATGCACAACTGTTATCGCAAAAATCCATGCACCTGAGAAATGGAACATTTGTGAGAGTGGTCGGCCTCCCACCCACTTCTGGTTCAGCTCCCAAGCCGATTTGACACTCAAATCTAGACTGGATTTGACTGGATGGCTGGTCAAACACCTAGAAATGCCCTAATTAGCCTCTTTTCCCACTACAAACTAGTTGAACAATAGCTCAAAGGAATTCTATAAAAAGGCCATGGATACACTTCATTTTTGAAGGAATTCAAAGAAAATTCATGCTGCCATTATTCTCTTGAGGACTCCATCCTTTCCAAGAGTATATTTGCACCATTACATTGGGCAATCCATCTCACCCCTTGAGTGGATTTGCAAAGAGTTCTTTAATCATTTTCCATTTTTGTTTGTTGTAAGAAGAGATTACTAGTGGGGGTCCAAGAGCCCTCCCTTGGAGGAAGAAGGGACTCATAGTCCCCTTTCTTCTCGCTGTATTCTTTCACTAATATATCAGCCTCATCATTGGTGACATGGGTCTTATTGTTCTTTTTGTTTCTATGTCCCTATGCTCATGAATTTAGTTGTTATTGCATTTCTTAGTTTAAGTCTTAGTTGTTGTTTTTTATTTCTTTCCCTAACTCTTTTCCTTGCAGTTATCCTGCTCAGCAGACCCAACTGAGCTTGCAAGCACCTCTATTTTTCTCACTAAGTTGACGGAAGAGGCGCAACACACATCATCCAAAAACTAACCGATTAACTGAACCACGTGATACATATAGAACTTGGCATGGTTATATGTTGACCTACGAGAATTAGATCCGAAGGAAGAGATCCATTGAGAGAGACCATCGCCATCCTCCTTTATTGTTGAACTAGTATTAGAGCATGAATGACAAGGACATCTTATCCCAATGGAGAGGATAACCTCCAACCTTGGGCTACCCTCTTTATCAAAGGTCATTATCCATGGTGATAGGAAAACCAACGATGGGATTAGAGAGATGGTGTACCACTACAAATTTGAAGCACAATTCAAGGAACTGTTACGAGGAAAATCACTCTATGGCATGGGGTAAATTACAACAGATAGAATGCCTGCAGAAATAAACTCTAATCCCAAATAATTTATATATATGGAAATGATAACAAGACATGATAAAGAGCCTACCTCGTCCAGACGTTCGATAAAGACCAATGTTGAGAACGTGACTCAAAGCTTTATACGTGCAACATGTCCTCAACACCAAATAAATGCAAGACTATGGTGATAATATATAATGTTAGCACATACAATAACATAATCCATTAACATTTATAAAAAATACACCCATGGAATAATAATTCAAATATTTTCAAGATATCAATTGGACAAGAAAAGAGTATTTCTATTAAAAGATGATCAACATAAGTGTATGAGTGACACAGTTCCATGTCGACACATATCGAAACAAAGAAACTAAGTCCCTTTCCGCTGGGCCTCCACCACTTCCATCCTCCACCAAAGGCAAGCTCATATAAGAGAGACAATGAGGTTCTCCATCAAAGAGGGAAGCGATTAGGGGATGAACAATGTGTTCATACTTTAAAGGACAAAGGGATTCAGACTCAATGTGAAGTGAAAAATTCTCCAGAGTATATTTTCTCTCAAAATTTTATTTCTCTCTCTCCTCCATGATTTATATATGGCCCAATTTATAGCCTTCAAATGGAACTGAAGGGTCAAGTCAAAACATTTCCAGTATATGGAAGGTCAAGCATCATGGATCTCATGACGTGAGATGGAAACCCAACACAATTTATAATTTAGGGCACAAAACCTGATGTACGTAGTCTGTAATGGTGCAACCTACGTAAATGCGTGTTGTATAACTTTTAGGGTGTGTATATGTGGAAAAGTATGATTTTTTAGCTCTGGAAGTGCAAAAGGGACTTAAAGTCTACATAGGGAAATGGAAAATGCCTTCTAAGAAAGTTGCATGGGGTGAGCCAATCTTGCTATAACAAGAACTATGTGGTAATTGCTTGTGTCTTGCTGGTGAATAAGAGGGTGGGACTTCTACCCAGTCATTGATGTAGAATTGTCAATCTTCATGAGAATTGGACTATGGGATCTTTGGATGCATGACCGGACTGAGAATTATACTTCCTAGAACATATACTAAGTTTATCCATGAAAGGGGACCTAAAATAGGATATTGTAATATCAATGGATAATAGAGGGATAGTAGGAAACAAAAAAAGATTGGGTGGGTGAGTAACAGGTGGGGGAGAGAGATAATAGGACATGGAGAATGTTTCTAACTAGTGGTTGGGCAGGAATGGGTATATATAGAGTGGAGAATAGTAAGAAGTGAAATCCGACATTAGGGTGTGTATATGTGG
>SNQJ01S0015360.1:34928-70796 GCA_010110895.2 Picea sitchensis
ACTAAGTTTTGTAATTAGGAATCATTGTATTATTTTAATTTTTTCGCAAATGATAGATGTAATGTAATTTCTTGCATTTGAATAAAGAAAATGAAATATTAATGCTAACCATACATTGCTATGTATTATGACTAAAAGTTATGCGAATGTCAATGTTTCATCAACATGAAATTAAATAGATATATGTATATATTCTTAAATTAGAAGACAAAGAACTTATGGAAGGAGTTATTGAAGTAAAGAAGAAATATCCTATGATAGTTGGATAAATTGTTGGATATAAAATTTGAGATAACATAACACAAAATAATATTTAAATGCAATGTTAGAGATAATTGTATGTCTGAATATAAGAGAGAGAGAGAGAGTCCTAGGTGTACAACCTTTGTGATATTGACGCGACCTTACACATTTTGTGAAGGCTAATCTAATTATGCATTTGTGTAATAGTGTTCTTTGAACGGTTAACACCAAGAGGGGTGTTACGCAATCCATGGCCAAAAAAGTCAACAACCTTATACTTCCACATACATGCATGATCATTTCCACTTTATGGAAAACCACGCCACATTCATCAATAAAAACACTATGATTTAGTCAAATCCTTAATTGTTGAGTTATTATGGAGAACCAAGCACTCGAGATTAGAATAAGAGTGGGACTTTCAAATTCCTTGGCATTACCCAACCCATAGTGTTACATGATCTTGAAGGGTCCACTTTTAATTAAAACAAGTGGTTATAGACTAATGTGGTTGAGATTAGACTTTGTGGTTCCATAATCCATATAAATTGACTTCTTGTAAGACCATTGGCAATATTTCCATTTAGGTTCATCATCTTATGTGTTTACTTGAATAAATTAACCTTTGAAATTGATGGACAAAGTGACGTAAATGCGAGTCTATTAGTAGCATGTAGTCCTTGAGAATGATTAAGGTTTTTCTAAGGATGTTTTCTACAAAAGGTACACTACCAATGCATGAATGAGAATTAAAAAGGAAAGTTTATGGCAACTTCTATTTTTCCTTGATGGGGAAAACATAGTACATGGAACAAGGTAGAAACTATGGTAGACATGGTGTAGACCTAACTACGTCCCAAGAGAAGATTGTAGTCTAGTGAAGCATCAACTATTTCAACTTCAACAATGATTGTTTTACCTTCCAATATGATTGGTAATGCATTAATAACTCCATATGTATTAAATCATCTACCATCAAAATATTTTAATGTATTAGATGATTGATTGATGAACGAAGAGCCATTAGCTTTCCAACAGTTAAGAGACATCACACAAGTCCGGGGCTCCTTCATCGTACTTGATCCTAGAAGACTGTGTTTGAAGCATAAGGATTGATGAAGAAGTCTTGGAATATGAGTTTCAATGTCAAAGGATATCGTATTTGAATAATTAGGGTAAAATCCACCTATATTTGACAATAGTCCTTTTCGTTGCACAAGGAAACTTTGAAGAACGAGTCGACGTGCGAGAGAGGGTGCTTGAGCTAAATCTTCCAAAATATTGTAGTTTTGAACAGCTGTGCATGTAGATTAAAAGACGACTTACGAATAACAACTTTGGGAGGTGGTTGAATCACTATGTCAATTCTCGGTTTATCAATTTGCAAAGGACCGGAAGGGGTTGGAGAAGATGGGGAAGTTTGACCATTAACCTTCTCGGTTGTAGGAGAATAGTCTTTGGTTCATGTAGTAAGTGTGACTTATTTATCTTTATATGTAGTACACATAAGTACGTACATAAGAGTTATTTGACGCATAGGGTTGATATTGAGTGACCATCTAAGTTTGTTGAGAGGGAAAAGGATTATTTAATACAAAAGGTGCAGTAGAAGTTCCTTTAAGAAAACAATTTACATCTGCTCGATGTGGACAATCCTTGGTATAATGGTCTTCCTAAAAAATTAAACAAGGATACTTGGGTTTCCATTTCTATGTCTCATCAACAAGTGATGTTTTAGGTTTCTCCTTCTGTTGAGAATTTTGTTTAGCTTTACCTTTTCCCTTCTTACTCCCATATGGTTGAGTCTTACCATATGTCATGGTTTGAACTGCATTAATTTTAGAAGCTTTTTCTAGAGAAATAGGAGAACTAGTAGTGGTAGTAACTTGAGTGGTGCTAGGGATAAATTTAGATGGATTTGAAGGTTTACCCTTGGTTTCTTGAGTGACAAAACCAACCACACCATCAACAGGTGTGTGATGCAGTAGTAGAGACATAAGTTGGGTTTGTTGAAGGTCTAGGACCATTGGGAATTAAATCATACAAAATGTCGGATTGTGAATAAACAAGATCTAAATACTAAGCACAAACAATATCTTGTTATTAGGATTTAGAATTCCCCATTGAAACATCCTTGAGTGATAGAGGTAGAAATATTTGGTAAACAATGGCAATTTATCGAGGATTCCATCTTTAGTAAGCGGCGTCAGCGATTGCCATGTATGTGATCTGAAATGTGGGTAGACGTTGATTGTTATAAAGACGTTAAAAGTTAGGTGCCATTTTCATAAAAAATTGTGGCGGAAATGAGTTAAATCCATATCCAAGGTAAAAGATATAGAAAGTTCATCGGTACAATTCTATGTGCCATTTTAACGGCACTACCGGTGAAGTCAATGGCGTTGAAAAGAAAAGACATAAGCGAATAGAATCATCCATTTTAAAAGAGTTGGAAGAACACCACAGATGATGATTCGCGGCGTGATTTGATGGGTCTTCTCCAGGTTTTTCGTCAAACTTAGGGATGTATGAAGTTAGGTGGATATTGGTAAGCCACCACCTATTCCAAATGACTCTCTTATGCATTTTTTGTTGACATGTTCTTATGTACTTATTTGTAATTATGGGTTTCTACACTTACGAGGTTATGCGAATCCCACACATTCCTCAATTGGATATTGGTGGCCTCGTCCTGAAATCCAACTAGATTATTTATTTTGTGTGTTTTCATGTCCGTACATTTTATTTGTACTTCCAAAGGTGGTTTGGGGCCCTAAACATTGTTTGGCTCGCCACCCGATCCAAGCTAGCCAGAGCCGAGTTAGGAACAGCGGCCGAGATAATTATCGCAAGACCTTTCCAATGGGCACATCCGTGCCTAAAAGCGGGTCATATGCAAATGTTACAACCGGGAAGTTGGTACCAACTTACACCAACTTTACCCATGGGGCCCACATGACTTTGGCGTTTCACCTTCTAAGGTTAGGTTTTGGATGTCTAGGGTTTTGGCATTCATGAGTAATATCAAAAGGCCTACGGAACCTCATTGTAATCATTATGATCCCGAGGGCGAATGTCGTGGCGACCACATCTCTTCGAGATAGCTACCACCATTCGACAAAGTGTTTGGGATTACGCGGTTTTATAGTTTGGAAGCCCTATTTCCACATTTATTCAATAGAAGATATCATTCCCTGGATGCATAATATTTATCCTTCATATCTATGTATTTATTGTATTAGGTTTGTTAATGGCTCATTAGTTACGATCCTAAACCGGATCGATTAATTACATCAGTGGCGTGCTCTTCTTTTATTTTTCTTAGTGCATGTCCGCGACAAGATACGGGTACAAAGTTGGGACTTGACCCATTTGATCCTTTGCAAGATCGATCACGTCGAGCCTAAAAACAACCCATGGGGGCGAAAAGAAAGATGATGGAGCAGATATCCTATTAAAATATTTGCTTGAGGAAGCCTTTGCGCGACAAAGGAACAAAATAATGGACAAATTTGATGCGGATCATTGCTTGGCCTTATGGGAGAAACATTTTCATCAGGCGGCCATGCAACCACCTTAAAGGTATAGGTAAATTTTCATATTATGTTATTTGAAGGATTGATGAATCGCGGATGTTGTAGATAAATGGGTAAACCTTATAGAAGGGTATCTTTCGGTCCTGAATTTTCAATGGGGAAATATCTTTCCACTCCTCAAGGTCATTTATGTTACAAACGGTGGATACTTATGGAAGATGCAATGTTTGTGAATTTGTATGGGATTCCTTAGGGATGCCATTAAAGAACAATACTAGCCTATTGGAAACTCACAGGGATAATACACCAAATGGACCACCCTACATCAAAAAAAAGGGACCAAGCGGTGCGGATTTCGCAATATTTTCATACCCTGTACTAGGTGGCTATCAAAGAGACTATGAGAAACGTCATCGGTGCTCAATGCAGTTGTTTGCATAGATACATTCAAAGAAATGGATTTTATGGATATCACCTCGTTGGGCATGACTTATAGATACGTTGTCAAGAGATCGACAGTTCCAATGAGAAAGAGGTTTGGATCGCAAGCCCCTCACAGTCAGCGAGGTCAAGGCAACCCCAACCCACATAGTGAGGGACCAAGTCAAGATGGCCACCCTTAGGACAACAAGTCAAGCATGACATGAGAGAAGGGCAATGAGGAAGATGAAGGGACGTAGAATGGTGTAATTACCATACAAATCCATTGGCTTTCCTGGCGAGAATGTCCTCCAAGTAGTCCACGATGGATTGGCCCGAAGGCTTTTCGATTGGTCGATTGATCTGAATGAAATCCACGAGAAGGAGGCTGATTATATATGTTGAACCCGGTGCCACTGTCGCTATCACCAAAGTCCTACCAAGTGAACTAGAAGAACAAGAGGAAGGAGAACATCACAATCCGCAGATGTGGGTAAAGGGGGCTTTTGCTTCATTTCATTGTCGATAGCGGAAATAAAAAGAAACTGATCTCAGTAGAGGCCATCAAACAATTTATATTTCCAACAACACCACACCCATGACCCTACACCATCGGTTGGCTTTGCCGAGGAAGAGATATTTATTATTGACCCGACAATGTCATCTTTCCTACGACATCAAACCTTTCAAGATGAGGTATTGTTGTGATATTTCTCCTTTGAAGTTTGTGATGTTCTTTTAGGACAACCATATTTGTAGAAGCGTCATGTTGTGTGAGTCTAGATCCGCGATGTTATTATTACTTTGGGTAGACAATTATGCAAGATACCGGTAGCATCGTCTACCACTATTTCTTTAATCTACGCTAAGCAATGCAGTAAGGTCAACTCACAGACCGAGAAGTTCATATTCTTTGTGATTTTATTGCTCCACGGTAAGCAAAATTAAGCCACCACATCCATGGACTCGACACAGAACCTCTCTTTGCAGCAAAAGCAAGTGGATGGGATTGTGGAAGAATCTGAGAACATCTTCTCCTCACCTATAGAATTAGACACAGCATAAGTCAAGCATCCAATTGATCTAACCAGCGGTTAACTTTTTACCTCTTCCTAATGGATTAGTCTATCATCACTCATTAATGGAAAATGATGAAACAAGGCGACATATTCAAGATTTGCTTCCAAAATGGGCACATCGGACCCAACTCCTCCATTTGTGGAAGCCCGATTGTACTAGTGCGAGGAATAAGGATGGGTAGTGGTGACTCTACATTGAATACAGATCCATAAACAAAATCATAGTGAGGCTGGTACCACATTCAAGGATTGATGACGTTCTTGAAAAACTCAAGGGGGATATGTTCTTTAGCAATATTGACCAAAAGTCTAGCTACCACCAAGTTCCCATTGAACCAAGCATTGTATGGAGAGACAACATTCAAATCTAAAGAAGGTCTCCTAGAATGGATAATCATGCTATGACTTTAACAAATGCACCGACCACTTTCATGGCGTTGATGGATGATGTATTGAGACCCTTCATATCCCGCTGTGGTGGTGTATTTGGATAACATCCTCATCTTAAATTAGAGCGTGGGAGGCTTTGTCTGGCCAGTTAGCGGGTTTTGAGCATACGGCTTCAACACAAGTTATATGCCAACTTGGAAAAGTGATATTTTGGCATGATAGAGAGTTCAATACTTGGGATACATTGTTGATGAGCATGGGATACACATGTTGATCCAGCTAAAAATCCAATTCATGCATTGGTAGCAAGCCACGACCACAGCACGTAGAGCTTTAGGGCTTCTTGGGACTAGCCAACTTCTGCGATGGTTGGTGTTGGGATTCTCCCATGGCCATGGGCCCTCAACCAAGTAACCAAGAGTGGTGGGCCAAGTTAGGTAATGAGGAAAGGAGAAATAATGAGAATTTGATGATCTGAAACATCACTTGTGCTCAACTCAGCCTCTCCTTGCCCGGGTGCAGCAATCATTGAGATTAGGGGCGTGCATCTAACTTTATGGAGTAGGCGATTCTCACTCATACGAGCATCGGTGGCATATCAGCTGAGTGAGACATACGTGTTGTTGAATACCCCACCTATATGACAAGGAAATGCCGTTCCATTGTACAAACCTATTCAGTAGAAAACGTTGTTATGGAAAGAGATGATCATACACCGATCACCAACCCTCGTAGTTCATACAAACACAAGGGAAGTTCGCGGAATGATGGAGTCATCAAAAGTGGTCCCACCTACCCTCTGATTGACCGCATCAATGCTCTGGTATAGAACATGTATCTCCAATCAATAGTTGGCCTCCAGTTTGACCTCTTGTGGTTTCACTTACCACTGTGATCCATTCTTGTAGACATGAAGCATCTAAGTGGCCCTAACTTTATCAGCGTGACCTTGATTTTTCCACCACCTATCAGCTCTTGAGTAAAAGCACAAGTGTCGTCGATTTTCACATTGAACATACTTTTATACCGCACAGGGCCATCTACGTGTTCCTACAAGCGAGCGTGAAAAGCCCGATTTAGAGCCCACTATAGTCAGGTGGTGGGACATTTTGGCTTGGAGAAAAATGAGGTCGTTCTTCAGAAACATTTTAATTAGCCAAAAATTCGACAGGCGTTAACAAGTATCAAATCTTGCAATGCATTCCATTGGCAAGTCAACCATCAAGAAGTAAGGCTTAAACACCCCTCTACCTATTCCCGAAGGGCCCTGGGAATCCATATCAATGGATTACAAGTCTAGTTTGTCATCCACCAAAGCGAGGAAATGACGTATTTGTGGTTGTGGATCGTGTTTTGAAGATGGCCATCCTCACAACTAACTAGGAAAATATCACAGTGGTAGATCGCGCCAATATATTTTTGAATGGGTGTGGGTCCATTTCGGGATACCACGGACCATCATCTTCGACCAGGGAAAGCGGGTTCCTCAACACATTTTGGTCGGAGTCTTGGTCTGTTGGACACCAAGCTCACAAAATCCACTACTTTCCACCCCCAAACCCATAAACAAACTGGGGTCGTCAATGGGATGATTGTGCACATCCCACACATTTATAACTCTAAGCATACACATAAATGGGATGAGATCCTATGTTCAACATAGTTACAACGGGGCTCTCCATAGTTCCACTGGACATAGACCATTTAAGGTGGGTCTGGGATTCCAACCCTTGGGACCATTGATGATGCACTTCCTCTTGCCACCCACACAAATAGACTCTTTCCATGATCAGTTTGCGATCGACAAAACCACCAGATTCATTGGCGGATGTACTAAATCCGCTAACAGGTCCATGAGAATTTACATAAATCCAATGCTAAGTACAAACAGCGCCATGATCAACACTAGGTACCACACCAATTTTGGGTTGGCGACAAAGTCAGGTTACATTTGCAGAGAGGGAGCGTCTCACGGGGCCCCATGGGAAGCTTCTCCCACTTCACTATAGAATGCCTACTTATCCTGGGTTGTGGGTAGCAATGCTTTTGACTCAACACTCCACCCTTCCTTGACCTCCGCATCAATGTTCAATGTGGACCTCAACCGTGTAAATATTTTCCACTATTATTGGACACCTCGGACATTAGAACAGCCGACACCAACAGATCTCAACCTTGGCTGCATGGAACAAGCCTCCAGCAGTCGGATGGTGGGACAGGTTGAGGGCACAAAATTCGACAAAGGATCCGACTTTATCGGGTTGTCAAGGTGGGGCAATTCCTACACCAAGACAAGGATTGGCTCACCCAAGGCCAAATCAGGTAGAAGTTTCCTCACGATGGGGAACTTAATGCAATGGAGATCATTGCTTCCCTAAGGGGAGGATTGATCGAGGTGGATATCGGTGGCCACCCACCTATTCCTACTTGCTCCTCTTGTTCATTTTTGTTCAACCGTTATTACGTACTTCTTTGTAGTGTGGGTTCCACCACACTTCTAGGGTTGTTGAATCCCACACAATCCTCTAGGTAGATATAGTGGTCTCTCTAATCCAACTAGCTTATTTTATGTTTCATGTCATCACATCTTGATGTAAATCCAGGGATGTTTCGGTGCCCTTAACAGTGTTATTTTGGCTCACCAAAATCAAACTATATAATGAGTCAGTATGAAGGAAACATGTGTATTCCTCAAAAAATTCTTTCCGACGAGCTATTGTGTTCCCTAAACAAAGATTGTATGCAAAGTTATGACCTTGGGAAGTTGAGGGACCAACACCAACACCATAGGGGCCCACATGACTTTTGGCATTTCCTCTTCTAGGGTTAGGTTTTTTGGATGTCTAGGGTTTGGCATTCATGAGTAATATCAAAATGCCCTCCTAAGAGCCTCGTGTAATCCATTACGCTTAGATGATGGATGCATTGTCATCACATCTCTTCTCAAAGTGCTTCACCATTCGAGGGCAAGTGTTTTGGTTATGTGGTTTACAATTTTAGCCACCCATTGTTAATAGAGATATTGTTCACTAGATATTTGTTATCCTTCATCTATGTGTTTATTGTATTCAATCACGATGAAATCAGTTTGTCCCACTCCTAAATCTAGATCAATGTAACTAGGTAACTTAGCAGGTATGTGAAGCCAAGTAGGAAAATGGTAGATAAGATCATTGGTAATCCAAGATAGGTTGGGTAAGTCCAAACTTTCCAAAAATGGTATTTGGACATTAAGTCCATGTTGTTGGTAAGCATGGTTATGATAAGAAGCATAAGGATCAACCCCTTGATATGGTTGATACCCTTATTGAGGATTCATGGATGTTGTTGGTATTTAACCCAAATAAGGTTGAAAATGTGGATGTCCCATAGGAACTTGAGTACCGGTAGCATAAGGATTATATCCTTGAAAAGGTTGGCCAACATGTACTTGAGTACCACTAGCTCACTAGTTGAGAATGTTTGTTGATTTGCCATTCTAGAGAAAGGCATGCATCTAGAAATTTGACCACCTGAGGGTGGCATGAAATACATTTTAAGGATGATCTCTAGGAGGAGGTTGTTGTCCAATAATAGGTGTGGTGCAATAAAATAAGCTGAATGGAGTTGTTGACTGGAATCAGGAACATGTTGTTAATAAAATCAGGAGAGGTTGACTGGCCAAACCGAGGAGGAAGTTGGTAAAACTAGGAGGTTGTTGGGCCAAATCTAGGAGGTGTGTTGATCAAAACTAGGAGTTGTTGGCCAAATTAGGAGGATGTGATGCCAAACAGGAGGCTATTGGCCAAAATCCGAGGAGGATATTTTTTACCAAAACTAGGAGGTTGTTGGCCAAATCCAAGAGTGTTGATAAATCCATGGGTTTTATTGAAGCAATTTGTTAGCCAATTCTAGAATATGATGATCTGGAAAATATTTCCCCCAAGTAGGCGATAATGACCCTAGAAAAGGTTTCCCCTCGGTAAGTGATGACAATCTTGGAAAAGGTTTCCCCCCAGTAGACGATGACGATCTTGGAAGAGGTTTCCCCCTAGTAGACGATGACGATATTGGAAGAGGTTTCCCTCTAGATACCATGGACCCTATGAACGTTTGACCCATATTTGTAGGTATGGATTGACCTAGAGAAGAATGAACATTAGTCCCACTAGTTAAGGGAAGTTGTTGACTATAAATTGGTTGAGTAGAAGATATTGGAGCAATAGTAGTTTGTGGGATTTGTCTTATATTCAAAAGATTTGTACTGGACATATCATGCATACTAGGCATACCAATAGTACAAGGAGGATAATGAAACAATGAAAGACTCGTTGAAGCACTAGAAAAAAAAGACCACTGAGATTGATACCTTGAGACAAGCGTCACCAAGGTCATAAGATATATTAGGTACACTAGAAATAAAAGATGTAGTTGGGATGCTAGTACCTTCAAACATAGGATCTATAGAATTGGATTGATCCATTGTTGAAATGGTGAAGGACGATGGTGTATGTAACAATGTGGTTCCACTCTCTCTGATTAAAGAGCGGTACCAAGCATTATCTCTCCACGGAGATACAAGTGGTGCGGGTAGTTGAACAACAATTGAATCGTCACCATTGGATAAAGGTGGGTTGAAATGAAAATGAAAATTGTTGGGAGTATATTCTTCAACTACGACACCGTCTAGAAATTTAGGATGTTGAGGACTACTCTGTAATGGTTCAGATACTGGAATGGGTGAAGGAACGGAAGGTTTCAGATACTAGAATGGGTGAAGGAACGAAAGGTTGAGGACTAGAATGTAAGTGTGTTGAGTCTGAAATTGGTGAATGAAGTATTTCAACTTCATAATCTTGGGTGACTTTCGGTTCAACAAGTTCAGGTTCAGTATTCTCAAAATCAGGTTCTTCAATCCTAATGGTTTCAAGTTGATCTACTTTTGATCCTTCTACAGTTTCAGTAACAATTTATAGTTGTGTAATCTCAATGTTGGTATCTTCAGATGTTGTGAATTTTGATTCTTTAGGGGGTAAACCCTGCTTTCTACGAGAACGATGAGAAGTTCCACCGCGTTTTAAATTTTCAACAATTATCAATTAACTTCTAGGTCATTTAATGCAAACAATAGAACATTCTCTAAGAAAACTAGAAAGCAAGCACACCAACAAAAAACACCTTCTCACACTATAAAAACTAGTTGGTGATGAAATCCAACATCATAAGAACAATATGAGAAGGAGTGGGGATGGACCGAGTGGATCAGTTGTGTTGGCAACCTGCTTAACGAACTTACTCCCTAGTGCAAGTCCCTTTACAACATGAGCTACAGGTGACCCTCCAAGGAGCCCGAGTGAGTTTGATAAACATCTGACCTAGGTACAATGAAGACTCCCCTTCATTGTCACCTAATGTAAAGACCTTGAATATTATGGTAACTAAAGTAACCAACTCACAATCAACCTCCACGTGGGTACATTCGACAGTTGGTTCTAAAAGTATGGGCAGGATATCAAGTCCAAAATTCCCCAAGCAAACTCAGGACAAGAGGACCGAATAAGCTCCAGAGGACCTCGAATGGATTTGGGATTCATGAAGTTTCGAGACCAAATGAAAACAGTCGAATATCAATAAGAACCCTCAATAGACAATCATTCCACTACGTTTTGTCAAGCCTCAAAGGGGTAATCTATGCTTCTCTCCCACACACGACCTCATGTTTAGCCCCTATGTTAGAGGGGAGTCATGGCTATGCCTATATGAAATTGGATTTTTTCTCCTTACCACAATATTCTATGTTGGTTTTGGAAGCTTTGGAAATTTGACCTCACAACCTATTCCAAATGTCTAGCCTAAACTAATGTTGGTTTGCTATCAAGAAATAAAAATTGTCTGATGGATTTTATTAAATGCTTTGTTTTAGAAGTTGTTGTTTACACATGGTTATGGAAATCAAATTCATGATGTGAAACCTTGACTCAAAACTGTGCAAAAGGATATGAGATGAAAATTTAAATTCGATGAATCCTATGTACGTGAGAGAGAGAGAGAGAGAGAGAGATGTTTCTTCGTTTAAGAATACAAGTTATCTTTCCAAAATGCCTATAAATAGAGATCTTTTCAAAAAACACAAATTCCAATTTTAAATGTTTCAATTCTAATTTTCCTCAAACGATCCAAAATGCAATAAGATTCTTCTTTATGGAAAAGAAATATGCTTCTCTTTTAAAAAAATTATTTCAAATAAAGATATGAAATTGCAAAAGAAAGAAAAGAGATATACTGAAGCAAATGAATCACATCTAGAACTTAAACAAAGAGAAAAAATCATAAAAAAGATCCAAAGACTTAAAACCAAACTCAATCCAAAAGTCTTGAAATCACATCCAGAACTTAAACAAAGAGAAAAATCGGCAAAAAAAGATCCAAAGACTTAAAACCAAACTCAATCCAAAAGTCTTGAAACAATTCTTCAACCAAAGAGTTAAAAGCTAAAGAATTCACCGAAGAAAACACTCAATCACTATCTAAAAAAATCTCCAAGAAAACAATAACAACATTAATTGAAAAGCATTCAAAGACTTGCTAAGAGATTATATCATTTTCAATACAAGAAAAACTCAAGAAAAAAAGTTAAAAATTACCAATGGTGAAAAGAAGTTCCATATTACCAAGAAGTCTGTAAATCAATAAATGAATCATCCCAAATACTTCTATAACATCATATCTCAGACCTGGGAAAGAAAGAACTTTTAAAAAAAAAATTAAAAGGTCGTGAGGCTGTTGTGGCGACAAGTGCAACAAGTTAAGTTGTCGCGGACAGAGAAGTATACACAGTGTGACAATGTCTCTCTGTGACTCAAATAAAAGTGGGACGAGAACTAAAGTCCATAAGAATTCAAAATAAGCTCAATCTTTCTAGAAGAATTTGGGATTGTCCGATTGTTCCCCATGGTCACCTATTTCTTTGCTGGATAAATTAGTGAATGCATACCTAGACCAATATCCCTAGTTAGGGAACCTGAAACTAAAACAAAATGAAACAAAATACACTATTTTCCTTAGGTTAAAAAGAAACATAAAATCCTTTTAAGATTATCAGTAACGGGAGACATTACTATGGAGGGTTTGAGCGATTGAGTCGGTTTCGAAATGGGTACGCTGCAGGTTTCATGCGTTCTGGGACTCTGAGAATTCACGCCCCGACAAAGAGGCTTCTTCGGTTGATCAACCGCAGCGTGCCGATTCGATGATCCCAAATTCATTAAAAACCTGGAGGAGATCCTGTAAATAGTCCTTCCCCGGCAGACCAATGAAGATCGCCGCCTTGCTCGCCTTACCGGTCTCGTGGGTCGCTTTATGGGTCTCTCAAGGTCAGTCACAAAAAAACCATCGACAACCGATCCAGTTTTAACCGAAACCAAATTTGACACAAGGGGTTACCTGCTACTCGGTGGGACGTGGGTTTTTCGCTTTCGAATTTATCTCAGAGGACCTGATCTCGATTAAAACGGTCCCTACTTTATGGGAACGCAGGCTCTACCTCAATAAATGGACTCCTGACTTGACCCTCCGTGGACACGCCGAAAGAAGTGCCGGTCTGGGTCAGATTACCCAACCTCCCGTTACACTGCTGGGACTCGAAATCTCTGCAAAGGATAGGCAAAGGAGTGGGTAGGTACATTGACAAAGCGGACCACAGAGGGCAGTATAACTGTGCAAGAATTTGTGTGGAAGTAGATTTGAGGCAGACTTCAAGCAAGAAACTCTCGGTTGGAAACTGGACCCACTTCCAGAAGTTGGATTATGAACATTTGCCTTTCAAATGCAGGAACTGCCAGGAGCATGGTCACTTTCAAAGGAATTCTCCCAAAAACCAACCCATTGGGAAAGAGGATGCAGAAGGATGGCAGAAAGTTAAAAGGGGGGAAAAACCCAAACAATGCCAAAGGAAAGGACAAAAGGAATCAGGAACCCGTAAAAGGCGGTCAACCCTCTCAAAACGCTCACAACGCCCATGACAATCCTCAACCTAACCCTAGATCTGCAGATGGTACAGCGAGAGATGCAGACCCCCCATTTGCTCTGCCGGAAACATGCTCGCCCACTCAAAGACCCAACCTAGACAACGATTATATTAGCTCCCACTTAATACCTGACACCTGAGATCCGTGAAGAAGAAGAAGGAGAAGCAAGTAACCCAAAAGGCACTCCGGAGTAGCCAAAGAGAGGCAGGAAATCCAAGAAGAAACGCAGAGAGGAACAAGCTAGTAAGGAAATGGCGCAAGGTATTCAGTATTCTATCCCGAAAATGGTGCATACCAGATCAGGAGAAAAACCGGGGAAAACACCGAAAGGTGGGCTCTCCCCACCAAATAAATAATGCACGCCTCCCGAACTCCAGAGGACTAGGGAGCAAATGAAAGAAGAAGCCTTGAGGGACTTAGTAAGGTAGGAAAATCCAGAAGTCCTCCTTGTTCAGGAGACAAAAATGGAGGAGAAAGACCTCCTAAGGATAAGCCCGTCCTTTTGGAAGAAGGCCCTGAAGGGCCAATGCGAAGAGGAGTTCTGGGCTCCGTGAACCTTCTAGGATCTCGTCCAAACCGAGCTATCAAGCATTTGACACATGCATGCACTGGATTTACACCAAAATGAACCACAAAGGTTCAGACAACCAGGTAAGCCTCTTTAATCTGTATGTTCCCGTTTTAATAAATGAGAAGAAAGACTGTTGGGACTCTTTAAGGTTGTTTCTTAATAGCCACCATATCAAGAACTTAGTAGTTGTTGGGGATCTCAATGTCACCCTCTCGCTGGCTGAGAAGAAAGGGGGCTCTATCGCTCGAGATCCCTCAAGAGAATGGGTGGAAGATTTGATGATAGATTGGGAGCTGGAGGACATCCCACCAACAAATGGAAAATTTACTTGGTCTAATAAGAGACTGGCCCCTCGCTATAGTCGCCGTGACTAGACCGTTTTCTAATCTAGTCCTCGTTCCTAACTCTCGGCTTGAGAGCCACCTCCAAAGTTCTTCCTCACTACACCTCTGACCATAAACCCTTAGCCCTCTCTCTACGCCCTAGTTTCGCCCCTAGGCCCCCTTCCTTTCAAGTTCTCCCCCTTATGTTTAGAACAAGCCGATTTTCTTAATCTGGTGCATCACTCCTGGAAAAACCCTGTCACTGGATCTCCCTCCTACATGTGGGAAGAAAAAATCAGACTCCTTAAAATCACTCTCAAATCGTGGGCCAAATCGTCCTTCTACGTAAAGGAAACAGTAATGAAACTTTGAAACCACGCCAGATTATGGAAGTTGGACTCTATCAATGCCAGCTATTCTCAAACAGAAGTCGAATCCAAAGTCAGCTTCACAAGAGCTGAAATAAGAGACTCCAATCGAGAATGAAGTCAAGATGCGCATATTGAAGGACCATGTATAAAACACCGATTCTTCCACAAACACACCAATCAAGGATAAATTATAACTCCATTGATGAAATCCACTCGCATGAACAAGTTCAATAGATGCTGACATCAAGGAATTTACCCTACTTTAAAAATCAGCCATAGAAATGAAGTTCTGACTATGTACCACCACTCTCGAGGTGCCCAACTAATACCTAAGAAGAAAACGAGCTGTTGCTGTGCCGACGCGATACCGAAATTAAAAGCGGTATTCAAGATGTAACCCCGACAAGGCTCAACATGGTTACACGATTTTACATCCGCTAGTCGGAAATATCATCGAAAAAGATCTTTGTAAGATGGTCAAGAAATCTCAGAACAGCAACAAATTAGGAGGAAGCACTAATTCATCCTTCTTAGCCCTCATACCAAAAGAGAAAGGGCAAGACTTTCAACCGCTCGCACTCAATATCTCTCAAGAACACCGGATACAAAATTATCAATTTCAAGATAATAGCCACCGTGCTCAAGAAAACTCCGGCTGATCCCCAAACCAGTGAGGATTTGTTAGAGGATCTACAAATTCTTGACAACATCATCCATGCCCGTGAAGCCACAAGTCGGTGAAAAAAAAGAGAAAGGAAACGGTGATTGTTGGATCTTGCCAATGCCTTCGACCGGGTCCGACATGATTTCGTGTTTGCAATCTTGCGGAAATTTGGGTTGTCCCAAAAGTTTATAGACTGGATCAAAGCTTGCATCTCGGTTCCATGGATAGCCCCCAATCAATGTGGCGCCCATCCGTGATTCTTCTGCCACCTGCCCGCATTTGCACAGCCCCGCATGCTCTATGTCCCTGGTGCTTAGCTCAACCGCAGAGTTGCCTCTTAAACCGAACCCTTCCTGGCATAAGAGTTATCCCCTCAACTAGCGAGGTAAACCATGCGTGGTTTGTAGATGACACCCTTCTGTTAGGCGCTGCCAGTATTAAAACAGCCGACACTTCAAGTCGGAACTGGATCTCTACAAAGTGTGCTCTGGTAGTGAAATTAACTACCTTAAGAGCAAAATTTATGGTTGGCATTGCTCTCCTCGAGAACTGCAGCTTCTAGGGCGCATCCTAGACATGGAAAGAATTTCAGTTTGGGACAACTTTTTCTATCTTGGGATCCCCGACAAGGACGGGCTATGATAATCTGTTACCTTTGATGACACAAGCTAAAGCTCAAAATTCAAGTTTGGGAGTTAATTATTAACCAGTAAGTGTGTAAAATAGTGTTAATGAATTCTCGCCATCACCTCTTCCCATTTATCAATGTTCAATGTTGCTTGCCTCCCAAACCATCTCCCAAACTAGATGTAATGATGAAGATTCCTCGTGGAAGGAGGTAAGAATTGGCGCTGAAAACTCCATCTTATTAACTCTGGCCACGTAATCAAGAAACCAACCTTGGAGGGAGGATTGAACATAAGAGACATTACTGGCCATAATCTCGCCATGGGAGGCAAAATGCTTTGGAGAATGATCACTGGAAAACGAACATGGAGCAAGAAACTGAAAAATACTGGAGGCGTATAGAGATCGTCAGCCAGAGAGACCCCCAAAGCTACAACAGTTCCCAATTTTCTATCTTTAATACACCTCTGGACTTCTTCAAGCCGCGACTCCTCAATTCGATACCGGGGAATGGAGAAAAAATTAGATTCATGGAGGATTCCATCCTTGGAGATCATCCTCTCATAGGGGTTCAAGAAATTAAGCGTATTGGAGATTGGCTCCTAGCCAACAATCGCAAGACCCTTTGGGATATCTCCCTTTGGAACAGTGACTCCTTTTTTACTTGGCAAAGCTGGAATTTGGGGCGTTATCCGGAGGAGCTCCATGCAGAAGCTTTGACCCTTCTAGAGCACCTCCATGGAAAATCCCCGGTAAGTGCTAGACACAAATACAAACGAGGCTGGGGTTCTCCCACAGGGAACTATACAGCTTCAGCAGGTTATAAGGCAGCCCTCAATATCCCTTGGGTCCCCCCCTAACCCAGGGCCTTGGAAAGCAATATGGAACTTCCCGTCAATCCCTAAAATTGACCATTTTACTTGGACCTTGACACACAATAGAATTCTAACATTCGACAACCTTAAAAAGAGGGGCTGGGAGGGACCATCCCGCTGTCCCCTTTGCAGAAGTCAAGAAGAAACTCTTGAGCATCTGCTTTTAGAGTATGATTTTTCTAAAGAAGTATGGAGTCTGCTTACAGGTACAGTCTGCCCAATTTTTCCCTCTAAGGCCTCGGCGCTGCTAAGCTTGTGGAAGTCCCTATCCCCCTTCAATCTAAGTAAAAAGAACTGTCTCAAAACAACCTGGATGTGGACTCCCAAATTCACATGTTGGAAAATCTGGCTGGAAAGGAACAATAGAATTTTTAACAAAGTTGAAAGACTGCCTTCCCAGGTGGCAATTCAAGCCAAGATGATGTTGGCAGAAGCCCTCAAAGGCAAACCCAATCTCAGTAACTCGGTTCAGCTCTCGGAAGATGAAGATAGATGGTTTAAGGAAATCAGCCAGAATTACACTAGCACCATCTCAATCACTCCTCGACACTTTCGAAAATGGGAGATAAGGTTGGAGGAACATGCTTTTCTCCAGTGGAGGTCGTCGATTAAGGAACGGTCCCTTTTCTTCGACGGGGCCTCGAAGGCAAGTCGGGCAGGGTCATGGGGAGTCATTATGGACCCTTCCGGAAAAATTCTCAAGGAGTATGCATGGGGTTTAGGCCACGCCTCAAACAACCAAGCTGAGTTCCTTGCGCTCTGGCAAGGACTCAAACAGGTGATTAATTCCAGCATCCAGGAAATTAGGATCTTCGGAGATTCTATGAGGGTTGTCAAAGCCTTCAACACCAAAAGTCAGCCCAAGGACTGCACTCTGGCTCAAGTTTACAGAAATTCTATTCTCCTCCTGCTACAGTTCAAAGCATATCATGTACATCACGTCCTTAGATCCTTGAACGAACTTGTTGACTCGCAAGCAAATCGGGGCACTCTCATGGGCAAAGGACTCCTAACATCAAATGAGATCACGTCCCTTCATCCCATCCCTTTGAATCGTGTTTCCATTCTCCACGTGATCCCGATTGATGGATAGGACTAATTCCATTCTTTTACGTGTATGGGGTACGACTAGTGCAAGTAGATATGCTTCCTCATCCAATCAAGGAAATCCCGAGGCTACTCCATGCTCATCCTTAAATTGAAGTGAGGCCGCTTCATTCCCCCATTCAGCCTTTGTCGCTTTTAGTCTCCTGTCTGTGGTTGGTGGCATCGATTCAGAGTGATCAGATAATGGAATCAGCCTTTCCAAAACTGTGGCTCACCCCTAAGGAGAGCAGACGATCTAATTAGGCCAAGCTAGAGAGCATAGCGCCATGTTTCAAGACAAATGGGGAAATGCTCTCATCGGGATGTGATATCAAGGACGCACCTTACCGACGTAGATACAACCGGTTTAAAGGGATTCAATATGATGGGAGATCTCGTTGCCTCGAGAAAGCCGAATGCAGGGAAGAACTTTTACCAAAGTCTCCTAGAAGATCTCGTAGGCTACTGAGGCATCATCCAAGTAAGGGTATTGAAGCTTAGTTGGAGTCTACGAAGACCGAGCAGGGTTATGAGGATCTGTTTCTCAGTCGGGAATGGAAAGTTCCCTGTTTCAGAATCTAAGTATTCGGCTTGTATCTGTAGTTTCTTAGGCTTATAAGTATTCGGCATGTATTCGGCATGAATCTAAGTTTCATAGGCTTCTAGCCTGAATGCTGAAAACAGAGCTCTGCTCCATTTTGAATATGTAATGGGTTGGCAGCCCTCCGCCTTTTATAATAATAAAGCCTCATAACCCATTTTGTTAAAAAAAAAAAAAAAAAAAAAAAAAACATAAAAGATAGAAGTTCATACCTTTTTAATCGTTGTTTGTCCTCGCAAGTTGTAACTCCAAGTTCTCAATTAAATGTTTCGTAAAAGTATAGATCTGCAAGAGGAACAAACAAAACAGTAAAAGCAACCAATATCTAAATATCTCAATGAACCTATGTAAATATCCAAGCAAAAATACACACAAAGATCATTGGCAATCTTAGTTAGGAAAGGAAAATGTATCACTCTATTAAATAATTAGAAAACAACTTACAACCGGTGTCTTGGCATTGACAATCTCCTTCCAGTAGTTCAATGCTTCAATACCCTCATAGCCTCCATAGATGTCATCATCATCACTAGAACACTTTAGCACAACTAAATCTCTTAGGGCCAAAGTGAGATTCACAAACTCTCAATTACAAATCTGGATCTATTCTCAATTCACCATAATTTTATTATTCCTCTATTCTTTCTTCATTTTTTCCTTTGGAAGTTGCCTCTTTTATAGAGTAGAGAGGAAGCCATGAAGAGGTTACGATCTCACCAAATCAGGAGAGGTGGGTGAGATCCACATTGATCTGTAAACAAATCATCATCGAAGCTTCTCTTCTAGAACCTTCGAGAATATCTTCTTTTTCCCACATAGGAAAAGTTGTCGCACCCTTATATCTAAGCAAAAAGTGACATTGCCGCACATGGTAGTGATGCATACTACGACAAGTAGAGTTGTCACACTTTTCTAGAGTGCAACCAATGACAATTCTTTAATTTAGGGACTTGTTAGAGTTACTTGTTTCCAAAATACTTCTTCCTAACTCTCCTTCCAAATTATTATGCTTTTAAGGTGTCAGAGAATAGATAGTATAAGAATCTAAGACAAAATGTTGTGTAACAACAAGGTTGGGTCACCATCACACGGGGACCATCCTTCTTAACCCAACCCAATTGGTAGGGTATCAGACGAGGGGTAGTAGGAAGTTCCAACCGCTGCACCAAATCCTAAGCAACCAAATTCTCTTAACTACCATTATCGAGAATGAGCATGGCTGGTGTAACGTCCCCAGACTCCCACGCTGGGCCACATCACACAATCTCAACTTCAACCTCTAGGATATTCTTTGTCGCAGCCAAGTGTTGATGGGACTTAAGTCCCTAGAATCAACAGTAGGAACCAAACCCGCCACCAAGGCCCAGTTAGACTCTATAGCATTTAAATATGGAATGGTTCTCTAGATCTTGCGATCTAGCCAATTTATCGATGGGCTTTAT
The DNA here is from genome assembly GCA_010110895.2 of Picea sitchensis. NCBI lineage: Eukaryota > Viridiplantae > Streptophyta > Pinopsida > Pinales > Pinaceae > Picea > Picea sitchensis. The sequence continues at coordinate 55,163 of SNQJ01S0015360.1, forward strand.
GTTTTCTTGTGAAGATTCTCCCTTCAATTAGGATTGTTCTTCTCTGTATTTTCTCTTGAGGTGGGATTGGTTTGAGAGATGCAATCCAGTATAAACCAACTTGACAAATAACAAGATTAAGTTTTAACTATTGGGAAGAGGTTGAGCTTGGGATAACCCGCTACTCAAACATGTAGACAGTGATTATATACCATAGGCCTAGTACTAATGCATTAACCAAATGAGCATCCAATTACTGTCTGAGAAAATAACTATCAGAAAGAAAGCACATATGTAACAAGATGATGGCAAGCCAAATAATTCATCTACCATAACATTCATCACATGATAACACAACGATTTATCTTCATAATTAAAGCAAAGAACATTAAGACATTGCACCAGATAACTTGACAACAAAATTAATTGCTCTTACTCATTACTGCATCATTCATGGAACAGGATCGGAAGTAATTCTTCTCCAAGTCCAATCACATACATCTGATGAAAATAGCTTGTCTTTGGTCCAAAAGGACTTCTCAATTCATAGCAGTCTCAAAATAATTCTTAACAACCAAAAAAGAAGAGTTCTTAAAACAACCATCGACCCTTGTTCATTGGTCGATGTCTCTATTTATAATATAAAGTTTAACTGTAATTAACGGCTAAATATAATTTGAGCCAAACAAAAATCACCACATGGCATTATCATCAAACAGTTTCTTTAACAATCCACCCGAGATATTTCTTGGAAAGGGTGACTTCTTTCATATTCAGACCAACTGATAAAGAGTTCTTCACAAGTATTGGCCCATGGAAATCTGTGTTGTTCCATTGGAGCCGCATATATCCCTCTTATGTTCATTGCATGGGCCCGATATTTTTCTAGGCTGAAGTTCAATTGTTGAAGCATGGTTTGGGCTCTGATCGGAAGTTCCACAAATTGTTGCACTTGCCCTAGCCTTGCATCGGTTATCTTCGCGAACTCTTTGGTCCATAGCGAGTCTTGTTCGGCATACAACTTGAACACATCGCTCAGGTCAGTAGATTCATCAGGGGTGCCCAACTCGGGGAGCCCAGAATCCTTCATTGTTCCAATGATTCAGCTTTGGTGTTTCTTTCAAGTTCTTCGACGAGGCCACAGGACAAGCTCTGTTCAGTAGTCGAGAGGAATTTTTCTGTCTAGCTCACTAGTCTCAGTCGTTTAATACTTACATGACCCCAGTCGCTCCTTCGAATGACCTATGATGACCTAGATGAATTCATCACTCCTATTTGGTTTAAATGAATTATGTTGGCATGTCATAGAGTGTCAAATCAAGTACGACAGACATGAGCGTCTAAATCGTCATAGTGATCACTTGACCCTTGGGGTCGAAAGGAGACATCGGAGAAGAGCGTGCACGTGTATGCTCCCAAAAGGTCGGATACTGTAAAAATAAATTTGTTAGATGCCTCCAGGATCTATATCATCAAGCATGTCAAACATCATTCGTCAATAATGGAGGTTTAGAAGTTTAAAAAGATCGAAAGGATCGTACCGCACGTTCCCTGCAACTCTGATCGGCGGGGTTTACATGTTCTGAATTGCATCCATCGAGCAGTTATGGTGAGTCAAGTCTTCAAAACATCATGTCGCGAGGTGTGAGTGTTTTATTGGCATGCTCTATTCCACTCCTTCGTTTCTCTATAAATTACGGGAATTTTGTGGAGAATTCTACGCATATGTCGAGCTTATATTCTCTGGAATTCTGGCCTGGCGAATTTATCTTGGCGAAGTCCCGCATAGTAGTCGTTCATCACCTGCAGACGCCTGTGTCCCTACGTTGTTTCACTATGGGATCCCCTTCAAACATGGGATGGGGTCTGTGAGGTAGCCAGAGTGCTAGGTCCGAGCCCCAGCGTGCCTGCGACTCTTTCTTATTAGCTTCTTGCATCCTTGAAACTCCAACAGAAGGTACATGCTCTTGCTTGGAGACGGTGTCGGCATTCCCAATGGAGATTGGGGTTGAAAAAGGTATGTCTGAGAGAGGTATGCTAGGTAACATGCCTTGTCAGGAGTGAAAACCACAGAGAAGAGGAAGGCCTAGGAAAGATACGGGAAAAGGAGAGGAGGACTGCCTCCCGGCCAAGATGAGTGTACGTCCAGCCCCTGAGGGGTCTGTGATGCTTACCAATTGGTCGAAGTCGATTGGGACTACCAGTAGAGGAAGTGGGAGATGAAAGGAAATGGAAAAAGCACCGGGTTCTCTCGTCGAGAGTCCCGCTCAACAGTTAGAGTGGGCCCAACTTGCAATAGTTGAACTCTACCAAGAGAATAGAGAGTTACGGAGCCAATTGGCGGGGAAGAACCGAGAGGTATCAGTGTCATAGGGTCGCGAAGGAAGCACATTTTGGCTCCAGAGACGGTTTCAAGAAGCGCAAGATACAATTGTGCAATTACACGAGGCATAGAGGATGACAGCGAAAGAGAAGCAGAAGACATTACAAGGTGTGTAGGATAGACTGAGAGAGGACCAGTGCACAGGAGATACATAATGGGTGGTTTCTTGCCTTACGCCCCAGAAGTGTCGCTTGACAATTTTTTCTCTCTTTTGTAAGGGTTTTATATTCTTACTGTGACTGGGCCGGTTAGTCGGGTCGTCGGGGTTGTCTACTTGTATGTAAACCAAGCCTGGCGGGAGTTTTTTGATTGTATGAATAATTTGAAAGTGTTTTGAATGTATCATGCTCCTTTCGGATGTGAATTAAACGTGTCTTCTTTATTTAAATTTCTTCGTGCTCATCATGGGATTTTATAATTGTTATCATTGCATTTGTAAATTTGTTGATGTGTTCTCTGTTAAAACTTCTGATATTGGTTGATGTTAACATGGCGTTATTAACCGGGGGTCATTAAAAATATCTAAACATAAAGAGAGCACCCAGCTAGCGGGTAGGAAATGCACTTGGGGACTTCATATGCATCAAAAGCACATAATGGGCTAGGTACAATGGTTGCCGATGCTTGGATGGCGCTGGGAAAAGTAAAATTAATGCATGGTTTTCTTTGCGGGTTAACACATTGTAATTTTTTCGACGTCGAAATTGTATCGGGGGTCGACAATGTCACTTTTCATTTGCGCGGCGCTTACTGTTATATTTATCTTCCAAAGCCGAATGGATCAGTCCTCGGCACAATCCCTGCCGAGGCTTATTCGCAGAAAAGAAAAGCTTTCATTGGCCGACGCCGATAGAGATTGGCGCTTGGCTATTTCGAAATCTCAAGCGATTTCCTTCACCTTTTACCTCTACTGATGTCGAACTTCGTAAGCGAGTCGAGGAAAACTTTTAGATCACCGATTCCTTGAGCAGTTGTTAAGTTTATTTCATAGTTAAGAAGGTTCTTTGTTGTACGTTCAAGCAAACTTTAATTGATTCAATCATGAAACATAAAAGATAAGCGAAGGCATCAGTTTTATACTAAAGTGAAAATAGGCAATGTAGAAGATCGAGTGGTACCGAAAAAGGAAATGTTCATAGACTTCTTAGGGTGTGTTGAGTGCTCAACAAATGGCGATTCACTGGGAAAATGCAGAATCTCTGGCTTCCCTTCGTTTCCCTAAGGGTAAGAATTCCACACAGAACATAAAGCACACATATTTATTCATATATACATCTATTATATTTATTATTAGTAGTAGTAGTAGTAGTACATATATATATATATATAAATTATTTATTTATTTATTGGAAGTATTGTTTTAGGGCTTGGCCATTTACTGGGAGGGCATCAGATCCCCCCCTCAGTTTTTCCAGCCGATAAGTACCTGCCCCGATTTTCTTGGCCACTTGGAAAGGCCCAAGCCATAGGTTCTGAAACTTGGAATGTTTCCCTTTTGGTTCATTTTCCCTATCCCACTTTAGGACTAAGTCTCATACTTCAAAGTTCTCTTCCTTAGCCTTATGCTTATCAAACCATCTTTTCACTATTTCTTGGTGGGTTAGGAATTTTGACTTAGCCTTTTCTCTTTCTTCTTCCAGCATGAGCAAAGTGTTGATTCTTTGTTGTATGGTTGATGAGGGTTCTTCGTTGGAACCTTGGGCTAGTTGAAGAGATGGAAGATAAAGCCCATTTGGGAGGATGGTTCTTGCCCGTAAACCAGAAAATATGGGGAATTTCCTATAGATTCTTTTGGTGTGACCCTATCGGCCCATAGAGCATTATGAATTAGATTATGCCAATTTCTTTGGTTATCTGTAACCGTCTTCTTTAATATCCTTACCAGGTTTTTATTTGTTGATTCTACCACACCGTTTCCCTGAGGGTAATAATTTGCAGAGTACTTGATTATGATTCCTTTGTCCAGAGCAAACTATGTCAATAGGGTAGAAGAGAAGTAAGTTGCATTATCAAAGACCAGAACAGAGGGGACACCAAACCTTGTGATCAGTTGTTGTTCTATAAATTGGATTACTACCTTCTTGTTTACATGAGTCAAAGGGATGGCCTCTGCCCATTTTGTGAAATAGTTGGTGGCAGTAAGAATATACTTGTGGAGTTTTAAAGAGCTCGAGGAAATTTCCCCTATTATATCTAACCCCCATTGCTCAAAATGCCTAGAGACAGTCACGAGTTGAAATGGGACTGCCGCTCTTTTCTTTTTTCCAACGCTTACTTGACAAATCTTGTAGTTCCTAGCGTAAGCACGAGCGTCTTTGAACAAGGTGGGCCAATAATAGTCGGCTCTCAGAATTTTATGAGCGGTGGTGTTTACGGCGAAATGTCCGCCAGTGGGGCCATCATGGAGTTCCTTCAGCACTTTGTCTGCATCCTCGCGTTCAAGACATATTAATAGTACCCCATCGTAATTGATCCGGAAGAGTACCAAATTTATGAGGCAATATTGGGCAGATTTCAACCTGAGGTCTCTTCTTTCCCTAGGGTTCAGATTTTCAGGACAAGTCCTGTGATACAGAAGATAAGTTAAATCCTTATACCAAGAGCCTGGTCCCGGGGAGGTGTATGATACTTCACCATACCATAGTGCCATCTCATTTTCTCATCTGGAATCTTCATTTACTTGATCCTGTGCTTCGACTGCGAGCTTGCATAACCCTTGTCCTTTTACTAGCTTGGTCAGTTTTATATCTAAATCGAATTCTTGGACTACTGCCATCTAGTTCCCTCTTCTTTCCCCCATTTCTTGTTGGGTAAACAAGGATCAAACTGCAGGGTGTGGCACAATCACTTTAGTATGATTCTTGAGGATGTAAGACCTGAAATGCTTTACTGCCTTATACACCATGTAAGCCTGTTTATCTATAGTAGGATAGTTAAGCTCAGCTCCTTGAATATTAGTGCTCATAAATGAAACTAGGACTTTGTTGTTGTCATCATTCTTCTGAGTCAAAACCGCAACTAGCGATTGTTCGGAGGCAAAAGTATAGAGGAAAAAGTCTCTATTGAAATCAGGACTTCGCAACATCGGGGCCCGAGCTCTGGCAGCTTTGATATTGCCGAAGGCATATTTTCGCTCATCGTCCCACTTAAATTTGACATCCTTGTGGATCATATTTTGTAAGGGTTTGATGATTTCAGCGAAGTCGGGAGTGAATTTCCTCACAAAGTTGATTTTCCCAAAAAAGGACTGCATAGATTTCTTTTTATGGGGTAGCGGGAGTTGAGTTATGGCCTTAATCCTTTCGGGGTCTATGCGAATCCCTGCTTGAGATATAATATGGCCCAACAGATTACCTTTCTAGACACTGAAAATAGCTTTCTTAGGGTTCAGAGATATACAGTATTTCCTGCATCTCTCGAAAATTTGAGTTAAGTGTTGGATGTGATCTTCTCTATTCTTCGAGTATTCTTCGAGTACATTGTTACGTCATCTAAATACACTACCACACATCTATTGATAACTCCTCGGAAAGCTACATCCATGGCCCTTTGGAAGGTTGCTCCTGTGTTGATTAACCCGAAAATCATGCGTTTATAAGCGAAGCTTCCCCATTTGGTTCGGAAGGTGGTTGTTAAATGATCTTCCTCTGAAACCAATACTTGGTTGTATCCTGAGAAACCGTCTAGTAGAGAGAAAACCTCCAAGCCCGACACGGTCTGCAGGATTTGTTCCATCGACGGGACTGGATAATTATCTTTTTCTGAAGCTCTGTTGAGGTTTCGAAAATCTACGCATAGTCGGATATCTCCTGACTTTTTCCTTACCGAAACAAGATTTTCTACCCAGGCAGAATGCCTAACTTGGAAAATTGTCTTCGCATCTAAAAGCTTCTTTAATTCCTGATACATGAGAGGTTCCAGGGATAGGTGATACTTTCAGAGCTTCTGTTGGAAAGGTTTCACTTCGTGTTTTAACGGGATGGTGTGTTGAATAATGTGGGTGTCATACGTTTTCAAATCCCTATAGGACCATGCGAAGACATATTGGTATTGTCTGAATAGTTTGAGATAGGATTTCCTTTCTTCCTTAGATACAGTTTTGTCGATATTCACATTCTTTGGGTTTTCTGGGGTTCCAAGATTTACAGTTTCGTGGAGGGGACAAGAGCTACCAGTGTTTGCATTTTTTGGTCCTTTAAATCATTCCTTCAAATCAAACAGATTCTCTAGATTAGCTATCCCCTTAGGGATTCTGTGAGCCTTTGATTTATCCATATGTTGTTTTGTCCAAGGATTGGTTTCCGTTTATTGCTCTTAGAACTCTTCATCGTCAATAGCGAGATCTTTGAAATTGTCTTGGTTGGTTAAGAAGTTTATGATCTGTTCATCTCCCTCAAAGACTTTCCAATTAGAAATGTTATTAGGTACTGATGGTTTGTAGAGAAGTTCTACAGTGAATCGGGAGGCTTCATAATCTTCTAAAGGCGACAATCTGGAAGCGATTGTGGCTAAGGAGTCGGCAAGAATATTCTTTTCTCTAGGAATCACAGTGATATTGAAAGCCTCAAAGCGGTCTATTAACCTATGCACCTCCTGCTGGTAGTTCTTAAGATGAGGCGAATTGCAGTGTATAGTATTCCTTACTTGTCTAACAATAATCTCAGAGTCTATGGAAACTTTCAATTCTTTGACATCCAGATCTATGGCTTTCTTTAACCCTTGTACTAGAGCTTCATACTCGACAGTGTTGTTGGTACATTCGAATTCTAGTCTACAAGACAGGAAATGACATTTACCATTATGGTCGATGAGTATGCACCTCACTCCTGACCCTTCTTGTGATTTAGATCCATCAAAATAGAGGGTCCAAATTGGTGAACGACAGTCACTCCTTTCTCTTCCCTCTTTAATGTTCTGTTCCCTAATATTTTCTTCCACAAGTCCTAGTGCGGGGTTTTGACAGAAGAGGGAGTCTTCTGTCGACATCGGTGATTCTTCTTGGAAAATCATTTCAAAGTTTTGGGTAAACAAAACATTGGATAGGAGAGGAGCAAACTTCCTGAAATGGGAATCACAGGAATAATTTCCCAATACAGGAAAGTCTGTATGTGTAGGTTTGTTCGGGGTTTCTAGATCAGTGACCGTATGCTTCAGATATTTCTCCCTATCGATCTGGATCATGTTATTGTATCCCTTCAATGGTAGCCAAAGGTGTGCCCAATCTGTACTGAAATATCCATTGATCTTTTCAGGCCAATCTCGGCTCAGCAATAGCCCATATGCCTTTGGGATATCTACCACAATGATTTCAATCACTTGCACGAAATTAGGATGTGTCGTTATCTTGATCATCACATCTTTGAGTTCTCCCATGACCTTGACCTGAGTTTTGTCTAATTGTATGACATGCTTATCACTTTTGAGAGGGACAATGCCTAATTTATTACAAATGGCCAAGGGCATCACGTTGGAGGACACCCCATAATCTACCAAGCAATTGTGAAGGTTCATGTTGAAGACTTCAAATGTCAAGAGGAAAGGTGGGACCAAGGGATTTTCCCTTCTATCTTTTGAATAGGTGTTCACAGTTGGTTTGCTCACCGGATCGGTGGAAGACATATTTCTTTCCAGGTCACTTCATGCCACGGTTTTTTCTACGGAGATCAGAGCCTACAGCAGAAAGTCTTTCTGCTGGGGAATCTTACACATGTCCATAACGGATATATTGGCCCTTAACTTTTTCAAATCTTCGAACACATTATAATATATTTTGGGTGATTCCCGAGTATGAATGCTTATAGGTTTCTTGCCGAAGGCGAAAGGAATTTTCGGGCGATCGGGAGTTGCCTTACTCTTCGACACCTGGGCATCATCGATATCTTTCAACCCAGGTGAACCCTTACTACGCGTCTGTATCGCCGAAACTTCCGCGGGTCATTCCTGAGACTCAAAAAGGTCGTTGGAAGGCATGATCAGGTGAGGATCCCATATCAGCATGGTTGTGTCTCGTGGTGGATCAATATCTTCTTGATCGGAAATATTGATAGCCGAATTACTTGGTTGTTCGGTTAGGGAGACTTCATCTAGGAATCAATTGGCCATCAAATTCATGGCATGTACCCATTGAGGGTAGTTTCTTTCAGAGTGGTTTTCCTAGTGATAAGTGTAGAAAGAATCATATGCGACATTCCCTAGATCAATATTTAGGTTGGCTGGGGGAGGTTCAATTGCTTTGAACGACGGTTTTCTTTTAAAGAAAGGCTTATAGGGCCTTTGGCCTAGGTTTCCTTCTCCTGCATTTCTTTTCATGTCTATGATCTCATTTGATAATTTCTTAACCATGTGTTGTAGATATTCTATGTCTCCATTACCCTTGTCAGGGGTTAGTTCAATTTGCTTCCCCGGTGGTCTAGCCAAAAGGAGTCCTCTCCTAGGAGGGGGCTAGGTTTCTCTTTTCATCAAAGGGGCATGGCCTTCTTTACATCCTTTCATCTAGAATTCTATCATCTTGGCCTCTTCAAAATTTTTGCAAGGGTTTTCTTAGCGACCCTTTTTATGAACATAGAAATAGAAGCCGGAAGCGAGTTGGCATAAACCTCTATTTGCAACTCTTGAGTTGGTTTTGTCGTGGGCTAGAATTTGTTTAAGATGGTCATGAATCTTTGATTAAAATCTTTGACCCTCTCTTTCGGGCTCATGGTGGTCGCGAACAACTCAGCCATAAGAGCTCCTGTGGTAGTTTCCTCTGTAAATTTATCTAAAAAGTCCTTCTGGAACTTGGTCCAGTTGGTTATGGATCCTACCGACAGATTAAAATACCACATGGAAGCCAAGTTCTCAAATGTGTAGGGAAAGAGCCTACAGACTACGTCTTCATGTTGAACATTCATAAGCCTTATCGTGAGTATGAACTTCTTGATATGATCTTTAGGTAAACCTGAGGTTTCGGGGTCGTATTTAGGGAGCAGCTTCTCTGGGTGTCGTGGAAGATTATGTACTCGTCGAGGGACGGCTATGGCGTCTCTGGCCAGCCAAGGCTGGTTGTTTTCTTGCGAGATTTCCCTTTCCTCCTCATGGTTGTTATTTCCTTCCATATCTTCCAAATTTGAGTCAAACTCCTCTTCTTCCGAAAATTCGTTAGGTTTAGAGAGGTCGCTCACTGGCATCTCGAGTATCAAATCAAGAGGTTCTTGGATTTCGGTAATCGTGAAATCTATTAGGTATTCTACAGAATGTACAAAAACTTTGTCGGGGGTGCTGACCACAGGTCTGCTTTATTGTTTTCTTCGAGGGAGTATGGGAGCCAAGGACAACGCATCGAACTGTTAGGTGTAGGCTCTTGTGATTCTTCTGAACTGATTTACTTCCTCGTGAGGAAGAGCATAAGGTATTTCGGGGTGAAACGGTTCTTTCTCAGGCTGGGGTGAGTTATCCGTTTCGGGAATGCTCAGTGTGTGTGGGATATCTCGTGAGGGACTAGCCATGCATGTGGGCTGTTGCGAATCTGTAGGCTCTTTGAAATGCTAAGTGAAATATGTTTTCAGCCATTCATTCTCAGGCCCTCCTTCTAGCGCCAATTCTGTTGATGGGACTTAAGTCCCTAGACTCAACAGTAGGAACCAAACCCACCACCGAGGCCCAATTAGACTCTGCAACGTTTAAATATGGAATGGTTCTCTAGATCTTGCAATCCGGGCAATTTATCGATGGGCTTTATGTTTTCTTGTGAAGGCTCTCCCTTCAGTTAGGATTGTTCTTCTCTATATTTTCTCTTGAGGTGGGACTGGTCTGAGAGATGCAAGCCAGTATAAACCAACTTGACAAATAACAAGATTAATTTTTAACTATTGGGAAGAGGCTGAGCTTGGGATAACCCTCTACTCAAACATGCAAACAGTGATTCTATAACACATGCCTAGTACTAATACATTAACCAAATGAGCATCCAATTACTATCTGAGAAACTAACTATCAGAAAGAAAACACATATGTAACAAGATGATGGCAAGCCAAATAATTCATCTACCATAACATTCATCACATGATAACACAATGATTTATCTTCATCATTAAAGCAAAGAACATTAAGACATTGCACCAGATAACTTGACAATAGAATTAATTGCTCTTACTCATTACTGCATCATTCATTGAACAGGATCGGAAGTAATTCTTCTCCAAGTCCAATCACATACATCTGATGAAAATAGCTTGTCTTTGGTCCAAAAAGACTTCTCAATTCATAGAAATCTCAAAATAATTCTTAACAACCAAAAAAGAAGAGTTCTTAAAACAACCATCGACCCTTGTTCATTGGTCGATGTCTCTATTTATAATATAAAGTTTAACTATAATTAACAGCTAAATATAATTTGAGCCAAACAAAAGTCACCACGTGGCGTTATCATCAAACAGTTTCTTTAACAATCCACCCAAGATATTTCTTGGAAAGGGTGGCTTCTTTTATATTCAGACCAATTGATAAAGAGTTCTTCACAAGTATTGGTCCATGGAAATCTGTGTTGTTCCATTGGAGATGCATATATCCCTCTGATGTCCGCTACATGGGCCTGGTATTTTGCTAGGCTAAAGTTCAATTGCTGAAGCATGGTTCAGGCTCTAATCAGATGTTTCGTGAATTGTTGCACTTGCCTTGGCCTTGCATCGGTTATCTTCGCGAACTCTTCGGTCCATAGCGAGTCTTGTTCTGCATACAACTTGAACACATTGCTCAGGTTGGTAGATTCATCAGGGGTGTCGAACTCAGGGAGCCTAGAATCCTTCATTGTTCTGACGATTCAACTTCGGTGTTTCTTTCAAGTTCTTCGGCGAGGCCACAGGACGAGCTCTGTTCGATAGTCAGGAGCATTTTTCCTGTGTAGCTCGCTAGTCTCAGTCGTTTAATACTTATGTGACCCCAGTCGCTCCTTCAAATGACCTGTGATGACCTAGTCGAAGCCACCACTCCTCTTTGGTTTAAATGAATTATGTCGGCGTGTTGTAGAGTGGAAAATCAAGTACGACAGGCATGACCGTCTAAATCTTCATAGTGATCACTTGACCCTTGGGGCCGAAAGGAGATGTCAGAGACAAGCGTGCACGTGTATGCTCCCAAAAGTTTGGATACCATAAAAACAAAGTCGTTAGATGCCTCCAGAATCTATATCATCAAGCATGTCAAACATCATTCGTCAATAACGGAGGTTTGGAAGTTTAAAAAGATCAGAAGGATCGTACCACACGTTACCTGCAACTTTGATCGACGACGTTTACATGTTCTAGATTGCATCCGACGAGTAGTTGTGGCACGTTGAGTCTTCAAAACATCATGTCGCGAGGCGCGAGTGTTTTATTGGCACGCTATATTCCGCTCCTTCGTTTCTCTATAAATTCTGGGAGTTCTGTGGGGAATTATACACATATGTCAAGCTTATATTCTCTGGAATTCTGGCTTGGCGAGTTTATCTTGGCGAAGTCCTGTGTAGTAGTCCTTCATCACCTACAGACGCCTGAGTCCCTACATTGTTTCACTATGGGATCCCCTTCAAACACGAGACGGGGTTTGCAAGGTAGCCGGAGTGCTAGGTTCGAGACCCAGCGTGCCTGGGACTCTTTCTTTTTAGCTTCTCGTGTCCTTGAAACTCCAACAAGAGGTACAGGATCTTGCTTGGAGATGATGTCAACATTATCAACGGAGATTGGGGTTGAAAAAGGTATGTCTGAGAGAGGTATGTTGGGGAACGTGCCTTCTCAGGAGCGAAAACCACGGAGAAGAGGAAGGCCTAGGAAAGATACGGGAAAAGGAGAGGAGGACCGCCTCCCGGCCGAGATGAGTGTACGTCCAGCACCTGAGGGGTCTGTGATGCTTACCAACTAGTCGAAGCTGGTTGGGATTACCAGTAGAGGAAGCAGGAGATGAAAGGAAAGGGAAAAAGCACGGGGTTCTCCTGTCGAGAGTCTCGCTCAGCAGTTATAGTAGGCCCAACTTGCAATAGATGAACTCTACCAAGAGAATAGAGAGTTATGGAGCCAATTAGCAGTGAAGAACCGAGAGGTATTGGTGTCACGGGATCGCGAAGGTAGCATAGTTTGGCTCTAGAGATGGCTTCGAGAAGTGAAAGATACAATTGTGCAATTACGCGAGGCGCAGAGGATGACAACGAAAGAGAAGCAGAAGACATTAAAAGGTGCGAAGGACAGTCTGAGAGAGGACCAATGCACATGAGATACATAGTGGTCTGGTTCTTTCCTTGCATCCTCGGAAGTGTCGCTTGACATTTTTTTCTCTCTTTTGTAAGGGTTTTATATTCTTACTATGACCTAGTCGGTTAGGCGGGTCGTCGAGGTTGTCTACTTGTATGTAAACCAAGCCTGGCGGGATTTTTTTGATTGTATGAAGAATTTGAAAGTGTTTTGAATGTATCATGCTCCTTTCGGATGTGAATTAAACGTGTCTTCTTTATTTAAATTTCTTCGTGCTCATCATGGGATTTTATAATTGTTATCATTGTATTTGTAAATTCGTTGATGTGTTCTCTGTTAAAACTTCCGATATCGGTTGATGTTAACGTGGCATTATTAACCCAGGGTCATTAAAAATATCTAAACATAAAGAGAGCACCCAGCTAGCGGGTAGGAAATGCACTTGGGGACTTCATACGCGTCAAAAGCACATAATGGGTTAGGTACAATGGCTGCCTATGCTTGGATGGCATTGGGAAAAGTAAAATTAACGCATGGTTTTCTTTGTTGTTTAACACGTTGTAACTTTTCCGATGTCAAAATTGTATTGGGGGTCGACAATATCACTTTTCATTTGCGCGACGCTTACTGTTATATTTATCTACCAAAGATGAATGGATCGGTCTTCAGCACAATCCTTGCCGAGGCGCATTCGCAGAAAAGAAAAGATTTCATCGGCCGACACCGATGGAGATTGGCGCTTGGCTATTTCGAAATCTCAAGCGATTTCCTTCACCTTTTACCTCTACCGATGTCGAACTTCCTAAGCGAGTCGAAGAAAACTTTTAGATCGTCGATTCCTTAAGTAGTTGTTAAGTTTATTTCAGAGTTAAGAAGGTTCTTTGTTGTACGTTCAAGCAAACTTTAATCAATTCAATCATGAAATATAAAAGATAAGTGAAGGCATTAGTTTCATACTGAAGTGAAAATAGGCAATGCAGAGGATCGAGTGGTACCCAAAAAGGAAATGGTCATAGACTTTTTAGGGTGTGTTGAGTGCTCAACACCAAGCTCACCATTGGACAATGCTACTTCAAAATTCCTGTCACGCAGATACTACTTATCATGCTCCTTGTTACAAGTAGACCAGTTTAATTGCGCACAACCTTGAGGTACTACGCCCAGACTCGCGTTGAGCCTCACTCTATGAGTACACTTATTTTAATACAATTGTAGCAACAAAATAAATGCCACAAATCCTCTGTGTGCTTTATCCTTTTTTTACACATATATATTGTTGTGCACTCAACGCTTCTACACACAAAGTACTATTGTGTATGCAATCAATCCAATACTACATAAAAAATTCTATCACTTTGTGTGCACGAACTACTTCACTACACACTTGACGAATCATACCACATAGTTTAACTTACAAGAATACTTAGGAATTTTCATACTTCGCAATAGCAACAATACATATATATCCATCATACATGTAGCTAACAAGAAACACTTATAACTATCGTGCTCACATGTGACGAAACATACAGAAATACAAAACAAATTCACAATGAATATTAACCCATTTAAAATATAACATTAGAGCATACAATAATTAAACAAGCGTGTAAAGGACACTTATCTCTTATGAAAAGTCACCAATTGTGTGCAGGACTCGGACATTCCTCCCAACCATAGACTTTGTTTCTCATAATCTTTCAATGACAGGTCACTCCCGAGCTGGGATTAAACTCCATAGGAAAAAGGGTTCCTATCGCTAGACTATGGTATGATATTCAACAAAAGACTTGGTCCAAGGTGTCGAATGTTGCAACTAGCCTACAGTCCCTCATTTCCCACATGCCTGTCCCACCCTAGAAAGTGTTCCCCTTATTTGTTGAATAGTCCTTCGACTGCCCCACTTCCCTTCCGGGGCTTCAACAACAACATGGAAAGGAAGTCTCAGAGCCCTATATCTAAGGCCCAATGCACCATGGAACAATTCCTAGCAAACTCCCACCTGGAGAGAGAGCTCACGGGCCTGACAAGTCGCCTCTTCGACAGTAAATAAGCCTTCCCAAGCACAAGGTTAAGCAAAAATGATAATAAGTTGCATTAAAATATGTATTCCTTCGCAAAGGAATTTCCTTCTGAAGGATTTCAGAATGAGTGATTCTCCCCCCGAATTACACTAAGGCTAACAATATATATTGCATGCCTTCAACTTGACACTTGTCACCTTCAGAAGTAGTTTTAGTCACTTGATGACTCGTTCTCTACCCTCGGGAACTTAGGATAAATACATCTCCATAAATTAAACTTTCAGAAATATTAATAAAATATTCCCTTGACTTAAGCTTCCCCTTTTTCCCTTTTCCATGGAGTTTATCCCATGTCTCTTTCCATCTGAGTTGATTCTACACGCAGAGATGTGATTATATTAACAATCTGGAGGTTGATTACATTTACAATACATGCACACTGGCCTTTTGCATCTAAGCTCACTAGCCTTAAAATACAAGCATATATACAAAGGCTCTCTTGCTCCACCTGAATCAAATTCCAATCATTGACATGATTAGCATCAGGTATATACTTTTTAAGTAAAGAAACATGGAATACATTATGAATACTCAAAGATGTAGGCAATGCAAACATATATGCGACATGATCGATCCTCTCCAGGATTTCAAATGGCCCACAATAGTGTGCTACCATCTTAGAACAATTCCCCAACTTTAGGGAACTATGCATGGCTTTCACTTTCAAAAACACGTGATCACCCACTTTAATTTCTTTGTGGATTCTACCTTTATCTGCACAACTCTTTTTCATGTCTTTGGCAGCCTTTACGTTCTGCCTTAACTTTACCATCTTTTCTTCCATTTCCCGGAGCAGATCTGGCCCAACTACTACGCGGTCTATTGGGTTATCCCAACTCACAGGCGTGTTTCACCTTCTACCATATAGTGCTTCAAATGGACTCATCTTTAAAGATGTTTGATATCCATTATTGTAAGAAAACTCTACCAAATGTAAGTAGTCTTCCCATTTTGATGGTTTATCCATCACATACATCTTTATCAT
>SNQJ01S0015360.1:78659-92261 GCA_010110895.2 Picea sitchensis
TAGTTGGATATGTGTGAGTTGTATATAGACGAGTCTTATCACTCATCATATTTATTATTCTACGGATTCAAATCACTAGTTGGATATAGGTGAGTTGTATACAGACAATACTTTCATATGGATTTTAATAACTTTAGACTGCATTAGTATTACATACAACTCATGTAGATGAAATCGAGATGACACCCTAATATTCTGCAGTGGTAATACGTGTTAATACTTTCCAAAAAGGACATAATTTATTTACTTGTTATTATTGTTGATTAAATCCAAAAATCCCACTACTATACTTTATATAATTTAATAACAATAAGGTCTATGTAATCTTTATGTTTTATATTTGAGCTGAGTTTTTATTAACTTTATGGTCAACTATGTTTTTATTAGTAGTTTTATGCTTAACTATAGGTTTTTTTTTTTAACTGAAACAGATAATTTTAATTGAAGATGTGGTCGGATGGCCCAAGGACGAATCAACCGTCATTACAAGGGAACAACTTCTCGCTTAATCTGATTACATCATTTCATTCTTACATAGATATGAGAAGTAGAGTATCCGAAGCTATGGGATATGGATCCATAAGGGGGTTTCATCATTTTTCCTGAGCACTCCTGGAGGCATTTGACAACCCATATTCGCCTTTGCATCCGCTTCCTGTTCGATCCACAGAGGATGTGGAAAAAGCGAGGGGAGGAGAAGTCTTGCAGCACTCGACGAAGTCTTTGTAAGGCCTTGTTGATTATTGGATTTTTGAATTGATCATTCGTGTTTAAAGTCTTAATCAGGATTTTAGAATCTCCAAATATTTGTATTTCTTTAATTCCATTTTCACGCGCTATCTAACAAGCTTTTAGCAGCCCGAGAATTTCAGCCTTATTATTTGTTCTTTGACCAAGACCCCAACTGAAACTGTCTTTTCGAGTTCCATTCAAGGAGTAAATCACTCCACCCGCTCCTGCTTTCCCTGGATTTCCCTTGGAGGCTCCATTGTAAAAGATTGAGGCTATGCTTTGCCTCCTCCACCAATCTTGAAAAATTGCATCTTTGTCTCGCAAATGCCAACTTGAAGTTTTTGAAGGGTGAGCAATGGTTTGAGTTATGTCTCGGAAGGTGAAGGTTCCATTCCATTTCTTTTCTTCGAGGAGAAGAGTAATTTCTTTCGTGGTGAACTGATTTGCCATTGTTTCGAGAAGAACATCTTTGGCTCTCGCTACCACCGTTGAGGGGGAAGGGGACATGTTGTTGAAGATCTTATCGTTTCTAGCCAGCCATAGTTTCCAGCGAATTTATTTGGGGATGGCCTACCAAATTATTCTCCAGGTTGGATTTCTTTGAATCTCTTGAGGGTAGCGCTCCTTCCATGAGGAAAATAATTCAACCACTGAGATCTGTCTCCGGGCTATGGCATTAAGGCCTTGAAGGGAGATTTTCCATACTTCTTGTGCGAAAGGACAATCTATAAATAAATGATCCATCATTTCAAGTGCTTGGCAACACATGGGGTATCTATGAGGTCCTATGAAGCCTCTTTTTGCCAGATTTTCACCTGTTAATATTTTCCTGTGCATTAAAACCTAGCTAAAGAAATTTACTTTAGGGAGGCTGAGGGGGTCCCATACCTGCTTCCAGAGGGTCGTTGTCTCTTTCGAAGCTTGTGGGGGTTGCAGAGCATTATAACCTTGAGCTACTGAGTAGAAACCAGATTTTCCCCATCCCCATTTATCCCTTGAGAGGAGATGTAGAGGTGCGCAGTCCGTCAACGCAACAAGGAGAAGGGATTTTTGCAAGTGCATTTGGTTTGGGACGTCTGGTATCTCCCATCTTTTCCATATTCCTGAATCATCCCACGCAGAGATGTCTGCAATTTTTTTGATGCCACGCTCAGATTTCTTTGAGGTCATCTGACTCGGTGAGGGGGGTGTTGCCCATAATGTTGTCTTGCCACAACATTGTTTTTTTTCCGTTCCCTGGGATTCAAAATAAATGCTTTTGAAATGGTTCTAGACCATGCCTACAAAGATTCCAGATCGAGGTTCCTTTGGGGGTGTTCGTTGCCTGGAGGTTTCTCATAGAGGCGCCATTGAGATAAAAAAAAATTAAGAGATTGCTTACTGGATGTCTATGGTTTGCATATAGATTCCAGATGATTTTACCTCCCAGTGCTAAGTTTGCAAGCTCAGGGTCTCTTACCTGTAGGCCACCTTCAGCATAGGGGAGTTTGACAGTTTCCCAATTAACCAAGTGGTATTTCTTTTGGTTGAATTTACCTCCATGCCAGAGGAAGTCTCTAATCATCTTTGTGATCTGGATTGTGATCGTCTTCATGGCCAAGATAAAGGAAGCCTGTTAGATTGGTAGGGAGGATAGGACTGATTTTATGAGGGTGAGTTTCCCAACATTGGTGAGCCATTGTCCTCCCCAAGCTGAGATTTTAGCTTTGAATTTGCTTATAATTTCTTCCCACAGGGAAGCTTTGTTGGAGCCTAGGGTTAAGGGGAGTCCTATATACTTTATTTTTTCCCAAGAAGCATAGCTCGGGAACCCCAGGTGAAGGAATATTCATTGAATTATTTGTTGTTATGTATTCCACCCATATATTGCACTTTTCCTTTTATTCATGAGCGCTCCGGAGATGTTGCAGAAGCTTTGAAGAATTTTGTTGAAGTTTTTTGCAATTTTTATTGAGGCTCCACCCAACATGAGGGAGTCATATGCAAAGAGGGCGTGATTGATTGGGTCAATTCCCTTCATCTACCTAATGCCTAGGACTGAGCCGATCCTCTTTTCAACAGTCAACTTCCTGCTTTGAGTATCATCCATCAAGATGTATAGGAAGGGGGAGAGAGGGAAGCCTTGCCTTAATCCCCTAGAGGCCTGAAAATAGTTTATCAGTTTGCCATTTACTATAGGGGCTATCCAAGGCTTTTCAGTGCATGCTTTTATCAAGTTAATGAAGTCAAAGCAAAACCCAAAAGAAATGAGAACTTTGTAAAGGAAGGAGAGGTTTACCTTGTCGAAATCATTTGCCATGTCGAGCTTTATCAACATCCCTTTTTCCTTTCGTTGGTGACTAGAGTGCATGGATTCTTGGACCTGTATTACATCGTTGAGAATATGTCTCCCTTTGACAAATCCACCTTGCATGGGGAAAATGAGATTCTTTAGCAGGGGCTTGATTCTATTTGCCAAAAGCTTGGACAAAATTTTATAAGAAGCATTGCAAAGCGAGATAGGCCTGAATCTTTCGAAGGAGCTCGGATTAACTTCTTTGGGGATTAAAGCAAGGAAGGTGGAGTTAGTGTTGCCTCCTGTTATCACTCCAAGAGTCACTCCCATACTGCAAATGAGAGTAATCTTGGTAACATAGAAATGTAAATGGATTAAAATGGTTTGAATAGGTGGATCAACAAGAGAAGAATTAAAGGAGGGCATCAGATTGTTGCAAATACATTCCATTGGGCATGGAGTCATAACATCCTACAGATCAAAGGCAATCAAGTTGTCTACCAGACAAAAGGTTTATGCAAATATGAATAGAAGAATAGAAGGTAAACAAAGAGAAGAATAT
Organism: Picea sitchensis; assembly: GCA_010110895.2. Taxonomy (NCBI): domain Eukaryota; kingdom Viridiplantae; phylum Streptophyta; class Pinopsida; order Pinales; family Pinaceae; genus Picea; species Picea sitchensis. Next base: position 82,229 of record SNQJ01S0015360.1, read on the forward strand.
CCACATAACAGAGATCCTTTTTGTAATATAGATTAAAGAGTACTTGAACAATAATCTGTGATTAACAAGCAATTACCACAAATCCTTTGCAGCTCGTGAATTCATTAACCAAAGGCAACTTTTGATCTTCAAAATATGTAAATATTACTCAATAAAGATGATAAGATAAAATGATAACAAAGAACACAAAGTCTGATAAGCAACTCTCATGAATCTCTAATGGCAGAAATGCTAATTACAATAGGCCCTCGGGCTTACAATTGAGAAAATAAATTGTTCCTCTATCTCTCTCCTCTCTTGGATCATGAATCCAACCCTCCTACCCTCTTGTACAATGAATATATAGACATATATTTCCTTTCCATCTCACCCATTCGAACTCCAACCCCTTTCCCAAAATAGAAACAACTACAAACAAAAAATGACACGTCTTAACTAATTTCCTGCTTTTCATGAGGCGAAATTCTGAAAACTAGGCTTCCAAACGCCACTTGTAATTCTCAAACCATAATAGCTGTGTAAAATCTGAGAACGGTTTTTGTACATAAACTCATTATGAAGAAAAACCTCTCTCATATTATTTAAATTCATCTCCAGCTGGCCGCAATAGGTGTCACAAAAACATGTCTCAAACAGGAAATCACGAAAACTGAAAACATTGGGCTCAAAGATTCTTTAGAATCTCCCAATCCATGACACCTGTGTGAAAAATGAAAGAGGTTAATGTTCATGGGCCTTTGATTGACAATAACCTCCTTCAGATTTTTAAAATTCATCTTAGTTCACTCGGAAATACTTCTGGAAGTCAACTGGTCAAAAATGATAGTTCAGCAGTCTTAAAACAGAGTTTCAGCAGCACATTCTGTAGCACCACTTCTATGTCAAATAACTCTCTGACCATAGCACATTTTGAAAAATTGAGAGAGGTTTTTGTTATTTGGTATGTGATGAACAAAAACATCCTCCAGTTTTAGAAAAATTCCTTCCCATTTGTTCATAGTACAAGTTTTAAGTTTATTGCTCAAAACTGGCTGTCAAAAATTCGATAGCGAATTTAGGTAGCGCCATCCTGGTGTGTCTCTGTGTAGAATTCGGTTTCTGCCAAAATTTTGGTAGCGAATTTAGGTAGTGACATCCTGTATAATTTGCAGCACCTTCACTTGAATATGTGCAAAGTGGATAGCAACCTCGGGCATTAGCAGCGCCATTTTGAAATAACTCTGCAAATTCGGTAGCACACCTCCTCTGTTTTAGGAAAGTCTTCATTCGCATAATCTTGCTCTTTAATGTGTGCATGGAGATGTTCTTTGGTATATGCATTAGATTTGGTAGATAGGATAGGTTTGACTTAGGATACTTATCACACACCACCTTTGGCCAAAGCGATTAATGGTAAATTGTCAAGGCTCGATGATGAATTGGGAGGCTATGACCGTAGGCAAAGGACCAAAGGAATTTGGCAAATCTAACACAAAAATTTATGAAGGCGCTTAAAGCTTTGATGGTGCATTTTTTAGTGTTAACATTGGCTACAACTGGGATGGAGGCCTCCCTATGAGGCTTCCAAGAACTTTAGCAGTTCCAATTCCCTTATCTTATTGGGATATGGAGTCATCTGGCTTGTGCAATCGCTCCTATGAAAACCTATAGCCTGCTCTTCTTATTCAACAAACCAACAAATGAAAGAATCTACTTGCTCATAGAGAGAGCTTATTCTCCTACTCCTACGCTAACCATATATGCAATTTGGTTAAGTAAAGGATGACTTCCATAACAGCCATCCAAGCAACTTTAATATTGAAATAATCTCATCTTTCTCATTGATCAATAGATGATGTTTGAAATATAGCAACAGTGATAAGAACTTATTCAAGAAACCATACTCACCCAGAAACATTTGCAAGTTAAGGAAATCTGAAAATTTCAAGTTCTCTGAAATGTATGATTACATGAAGGTTGCCACTGGGTCTTTGAAACCGAGCTCATAAACATGTTGATCCAAGGAAAACACCCGCTCAACCATGACAACCTTTTTGCTGGAAGACTGATGAATTCCTGGTTCTCTTGAGAGCAACTTGTGATCATCAAAAATGGCAACCTGCCTCTCTTCAGAATAGTGCTCAGATGATGATAGAGTAGTGTTTAAATGACAAGGATTATGACCATCTAGAAACATGTAGTTGCATATACAATCAACGGTTACCATAGGCTCAGCCTTATTTGCAAATTGATCGTAAAATTCATACTCATACCTGTCATCAGAATACTTTGCAAATGTTGAAGATTTCATATTTAAATATGAAATGGACTCACATGCTTGATGTTGTTCCAAAACTGTTTCACATTCATTACCTTCCTACTCAATTTCTAAAACATACTGAAATCTTGTTTGCTCATGTGGAGTCTCTTGATTGTGGAGTCTCCAGGTAGATGATTACAGTCAATTTTTTGTATCCCTCTCTTGTCTACCATCAAGAGTTGGATCTATGTCGTTCTTCCCAGGGAGCTCTTCAGTCTGCTCAAATCCGTCCCCGACAACGGCGCCAATTATGTTATCACTCCAAGAGTCACTCCCAGACTTCAAATGAGAGTAAGATTGGTAACAAAGAAATGTAAATGGATTAAAATGGTTTGAATGGGTGGATCAACAAGAAAAGAGTAAAAGGAGGGCATCAGACTATTGCAAATACATTCCATTGGGCATGGAGTCATAACATCCTATAGATAAAAGGAAATCAAGCTTCCTACCAGACAAAAGGCTTATGCAAATATGGATAGAAGAATAGAAGGTAAACAAAGAGAAGAATATCCACATAACGAAGATCCTTTCTGTAATATAGATTAAAGAGTGCTTGAACAATAATATGTGATTAACAAGCAATTACCACAAATCCTTTGCAGCTCATGAGTTCATTAACCAAAGGCATCTTTTGATCTTCAAAATCTGTAAATATTACTCAATAAAGATGATAATATAAAATGATAACAAAGAACACAAAGTCTGATAAGAAACTCTCATGAATCTCTAATGGCAGAAATGTTAATTACAACAGGCCCTCAGGCTTACAATTGAGCAAATAAATTGTTCCTCTAGCTCTCTCCTCTCTTGGATCATGAATCCAACCCTCCTACCCTCTTGTACAATGAATATATAGGCATATAGGTCATTTCCAGCTCACCCATTCGAACTCTAACCCCTTTCCCAAAATATAAACAACTACAAACATAAAATGGCACGTTTTAACTAATTTCCTGCTTTTCAGGAGGCAAAATTATTAAAACTAGGCTTCCAAACGCCACTTGTAATTCTCAAACCATAACATATGTGTAAAATATGAGAACGATTTTTGTATATAAACTTTTTATGAAGAAAAAAATCTCTCATTTTCTTTAAATTCATCTCCAGCTGGCCGCAACAGGTGTCACAAAAACATGTCTCAAACAGGAAATTACGAAAACTGAAAACATAGGGCTCAAAGATTCTTTCGAATCTCCCAATCTGTGACACCTGTATGAAAAATGAAAGAGGTTAATGTTCATGGGCCCGTGCTTGAGAATAACCTCCTTCATATTTTGAAAATTCATCTTATTTCACCCGAAAATCCTTATGGAAGTCAACTAGTCAAAAATGTCAGTTCAACAATCTTAAAACTGAGTTTCAGCAGCACATTCCATAGCACCACTTCTATGTCAAATAAATCTCTGACCATAACACATGTTGAAAAACTGAGAGAGGTTTTTGTTATTTGGTATGTGATGAACAAAAACCTCCTCCATTTTTCAAAAATTCCTTCCCATTTGTTCATAGTACAAGTTTTAAGTTTATCACTCAAAACTGGCTGTCAAAAATTCGGTAGCGAATTTAGGTAGCGCCATCATGGTGTGTCTCCGTGTAGAATTCGGTTTTTGCCATAATTTCAGTAGAGAAATTAGGTAGTGACATCTTTTATAATTTGCATCACCTTCAATTGAATATGTGCAGAGTGGGTAGCAACCTCGGGCATTAGCAACGCCATTTTGAAATAACTCTGCAAATTCGGTAGCACACCTCCTCTGTTTTAGGAAAGTCTCCATTCACATAATCTTCCTCTTTAATGTGTGCATGGATCTGGGCTTTGGTATATGCATTAGATTTGGTAGACATGATAGGTTTGACTTAGGACACTTGAGCACACACCACCTTTGGCCAAAGCGATTAATGGGAAATTGGCAAGGCTCGATGATGAATTGGGAGGCTATGACCACAGGCAAAGGACCAAAGGAATTTGGCAAATCTAACACAAAAATTTAGGAAGGCGCTTAAAACTTTGATGGTGCATGTTTTAGTGTTAACACCTCCTACTTTATCTCTTTGGTGAAATGATTTAATCATCCTCAACATATATGTCTTTATTATGTTCCAACAAGCTCTCTAAAAATGTATTGTGAATCTGCCAGGTCTTGGGGCTTTGTCAGGCTCCATGGACCAGATGACATTGTAGATTTCTTCTTCAGAAAAAGGTTTCATGAGGACTGAATTGTCATTCCTGCTTACAAGAGAGGGGATGTGTGAGAGGAATTATGTGGTAACCTCATCACAACCAGAGCCTTCTTCCTTGTAAAGTCTCTTGAAGTGATTTTTTGTTGCGACCTTGAGCTGATAAAACCCTTTGTGGATCAATCCATTTGAGGAGGCAATTTTAGAAATGTGGTTTCAAGAGAGACGGGTTTTGAACTACCGATGAAAGAATGAAGTGTTTCGGTCTCCATCTTTTATCCACAAGCTTCGGGACTTAAGCCTCCAATACTCTTCTTCAAGGCGAAATGCACAAAAAGTTTTGCTTTGGGCACCTTGTTCTTTCTCTAAATTTGAGTTGAATATGTATTTGATCTCCATTTCAGCTTGTAGATTTGATAATTGTTGAACAGTCTCATGTGTGTGAATAAGTGGAGTATTCATGGGCTTTTTAACCCAGGCTTCCAATGCATGTTTTGTTGCTTTTAATTTCTGCTCCCACGCAAATCTTGGAGATCCAGTAATAGAAGAGGACCATGTTGAGTGAACAATTTCAAGAAATCCCTTCTTTTCGATCCAAAGAGGGCTGAATCGGAAAGGGATTGGGCCCATATTTTCTTCTTCTTCCAAAATCAAGAGGATGGGTTTGTGATTGGAAGTCGGTTTTGGAAGGATCTTGGAAGAGATTATCCTCCTTTCGTGTAGAAACGTGCTCTGGATTAAGAATATGTCCAAGTGAGTTGAGATGTGATCAGCCCCAACTCTATTGTTTGTCCAGGTATAGAGTCATTTCGAAGGCTTGAAGTCAAGGAGGTCCCACTGATGGACTAGCTCCTCTATGAAGGGGAGCATTTGGTCCATGTTGTTGTTGCCTCCTCTCTTTTCTTTTGGTTCAAATACAAGATTCAGATCTCCGGCTAGAATGATGTTCGAAGGAGAGAAAATCTCTAAAAAATATGCTAGCGTTTGCTAACAATCGTTCTTCTCAGAGCACCTTACAGGAACATAAAGATTGAAGAGTGAGAGAGAAATCTTACTTGGAATATGTCGAAGTTCAGTGAATATCCAATGTTGGGTCTCGAAGGAGCTTTCTAAATGAAATTTGTCTTTCACCCACAAGGTTGCAAGGCCCCCTGAAGAGCCCCTTGCGTTGATGGCTTTCCCTGCATTTTTCTTCCATTTCTGATTTTTGATTTCTAGGAGGGTGTCCCCTTCAATTTTTGTCTCTTGGAGCAAGAGGATCTCGGGAGGGTCAATTTTCACAAGGTCTTTGACTGCTTCAGCCTTCAAGGGATTCCCTAAGCCTCTGCAATTCCAAGATACTATACTCATTATTTACTGGAGTGGGGAGGACCTCCCTTGGGGGCCCTTGTTCTGGTATTCCTTCCAATGGACATTTCAATGGTGGGTTGGTTTCCTTACATTTTTTGCTTCTCGACTTCTTCTTCTCTTGCATATTTATGAGATTTTCTCCCTCCTCTTTTTGAGGGTCTCTCAAAAGACCCGTCCTCTGAGGATCCATAGATTTTCGGTGGTTTATTTTTTATTATATCTACGTAGGAAGGGGAGGAGGAGGCTCCAGCTAGGATGCCAGAAATGATCTCAACATTATTTTTTCCTATTGTGGGAGAGAGGATTTGTTGTTCAAGTTCCTCGATCATTGGGTCTGAGATTTCTGGGGGGTTGCTGAGGATTTTGAAGGGGTTTTTGGAAGCCTCTGGGATTGGGAGGGTTGAGCTCCCTTCCCCTAGGGCATTCCCTACAAAGGGGGCGCCAAAACCCTTTGACATCCCTTTCCCTTTGGATCTATTGTTGTGTTTTGACAGGGCTTCTTTCTGGACCTGTGTCCATTGGTTGCCTTTCAAGATTTCCACCTCCTCCTTGGATTTCTTTTTGCAATGTTGGACGAAGTGACCGTAGACATGGCAATACCTGCATTTAAATGGAAGTTGTTCATAGTCCATTTCTTGAATGTAAGACCAGTCTGCAACCTTTAGTTGAATTGCTTCTGGGAGCCCCACCTCCATATTGGCTTCCACGCATATTCTTGCACAGGAATATTGTTCCTTTCTGTCTGCTTTGTCTATGTATTTTCCGAGGGTGTTTCCAATGGATTCTAGAGACTTTGGATTCCAACAATGCAGGGGTAAATGAGGAAGGCACACCCAGACCGAAACAACCAAGGGAACATCTTGCATTGGATCGAAATCTGGAGACCATTTGTTCAAGTACAGACCTTGAGGGCCCATAAAATATGGTTCGTTCCCGAAGACCAGGTTTCTATCTTCTAGATTGTCAAAAAAAAAAAACGAAGAATCCCCTGCCAACCAAATGGCTTCTGATGCCTTCCTTTACTAGGGGACTCCAGTTTCTCTGCACCCATGCATCTACAGCTTTGGGGGAAGGCCATAAGCCTGTGAACTACCCAATGAGCCCCTCTCAGCCAAGGTTAGAGCAGATCTATAGGTTTCTTCGCCTGATAGATTGATTGAAGGGATGTTGTCTAGTTTTTTAACGAATTTTTGTTGCGAATTTGAGGCAGGTTGTTTGTTGCATGCAACGACCAGCTTCCTGAAAGCATCTAACTCAGGAGGGAGAGGGGGTGGGGGAGCCTCAGGGCCCCCTCCTGGGGCCATGGCGAGAGAGAAGGAGGAAAGGAGGCGTACCAGTGGGCGCGCGAGCGGATTGGGGAGAGCAACTATGCTTAACTATAGTTTTCACACCTGAGGATGATGAGTATATAGCCCATCTTTCAAATAATTATTAGTTTTAACACCTGAGGATGATGAGTATATAGCCCATCTTTCAAATAATTATTAGTTTTAACACCTGAGGATGATGAGTATATAGCCCATCTTTCAAATAATTATTGTTTGAAGAGATCAAAAAATTAACTGGTGAATTTCTGGTTTGTATAGTTGGGCATCGCACCCACTTCCACTTCAATCGAATGCAGTATGGAAACTCGTCCATATGTGGTACATGTGGCTCTTTCCTATGTATAACATTTTTATCTAGATTTTCTTATTTTAAATTAGAAGAGCCCATAGTAATCTATGGCCTCAAATGTTCTAGGGTTTCTCAAGGACAAGAATAAATTAGTAATCGGATCTACCGGTTTCCTAGGAAAAAGTGTTTCAGACATTAATGTTATTTTTACATGTTTTTGGTTTTCAGGACGGATAATGAATCTAATTGCAGTTTGTTTACTTGTTGCAGTTTTCACGAAGAAAATTTTGTGCACACAGTGCAGGGTTAGGGGCATTTTTATTTTGTTAAGAGCCGAAGATTTCGACTCTGCCAAAATCCATTTTAGAAACGAAGTAAGAAATCTATGTATTGTGTACTATTTCTACTTATCCATAGATTAAATATATGGCTATTGATTTTGTTCACTAAAGGATCAATTTCTTACACTATGAATGACAAGTTATGGTAGCGGAGTTGTTCAAGACTTTGAGGGGCAACATGGGGAAAACTTTGAAAAGTGTGTTCCAAAAAGTTGTTCATGTAGTGGGAGAAGTTGCATCAGGTCATAATCTTGGAATTGAAAAAGAGAGCATGAGAGAGCACCTATGGAATATTCTGGACGCCATTGTAAATAACGCAACAAGCACAATGTTTGATGACAAGTTTGTTGAGTTCCTGGATTGTAATTTTCTTCATTATAGGATTGAAGTGTTTATAGCCCAACTTCAACCAAAAGTCAATAGGACATTTCACTTAATGTCAACACACGGGGTGCTACAAATATTGTGGAAATTAGCAAACGATGTCGTAAACTTCAAATACTCTTGCACATCTTTATATGGCAATTGCACTCGGAGGGGGCTCGTTTCCAAGGGACTTCATGCATTTTGAAAATCTAAAAGAATTCATTCTCTAAATTCCAACAAGGAGATTGCTTCACATTCAAATTATTTTCATAGGTTGGTGCCCATATTTTGGTCTTACGCATTTTGTTTTACCTTCTTATTTAGAGAATTGAGTACAACATTAAATGTTGATATCTAAGATTGAACTATGTTCAATTCATTGATGAAAAAAAACTATAAAATATCATATAAGTGACCCATTTAAATTTCTGAACATTTATTAGCTTTATCAACAATTATTAGTCTTTTTCTTAAATTTAATGTTTGTATAGATCTTTTGTGGCTTCCCATGTTGTTGTGTAGATGGCTCTTTCCGGCCCGTGGTTTTTGCTTTAAAAAGATGTATTTATGTTCATGCTACCAAATTTTTTCTTTAAAACCTGTATTTATGTTGACAAAAGATGAAAGACGGTTAAATTTAGTTTAAATTCTTGAAAATTTAACCCACATTCCTTTCCTAAAACCTACGTTTAGGAGCGAAAGACTAAAACTAAAACCTATTTTTTTTTAAAACTAAAACGGGTGTTTTTGTTGAAAATTGCGACCGGTTGGGCCGAGGCCTAATCAATCATCATTACAGGGGAATAGTTTCCCGCATAACCTGTGTACAACATTTATTGTTCTTACAATGGTATGAGGAGAGATAAAACTCAAACTACGGGATGGGAATCCACAGAGGTTCTTCGTCATTTTTTTTTAACACACCTAGGGGTAAGAGGCAGCCTATATTCGCCTTTGTATATGCTTCCTTATTCGATCCACGTAGGATATGGAAAAAGCAAGAGGAGGAGAAATCTTGCAGTACTTATCGAAGTCTTAGCAGAGTCTTGTTGATCGCTGGGTTGCTAAGATGATCATTTGTATTTAAGATCTTAATCAAGATTTCAGAGTCTCCAAAGACTTGTATTTCTTTTATGCTATTTTCCCGCGCTATTTGGCAAGCTTTGATGATCCAGATTTTATGAGCAGAATGAAATGAATACAGATTATTAACAGATGCTTAACACAAAATAAAAGAGATACAGTAAAAGCTGGTTTTCTATTCAATAACGAAATAAGCTGAAATTGTAAAATGCAGCGGAAACAAGCTTGTTGGAATGGTGACGACTTATCTCTGAGAAGAGATGTGAAGGTTGTGCGCATTCGCCAGAAGAATATTACAATGAGGCTTTGAAGGCCTTTTTACAATAAACAAGAATGCCAAAACCCTATACATCCAAAAACCCAACCCTAGGAGATGAAGTGCCAAAAGTCATGTGGGCCCCGTTTGGGTAAGTTAGTACATCAACTTTTCGGGGTCGTAACTTTTGCATACGATCTTCGTTTTAGGCATGTGATAGCCCGTTGGAAAGGTATCATCGAGGAGATTCATTTTGGGGGACCAATCATGCCTTCGACTATCACTGAGGAGCTCGATTCCGAAAAACCTTCATTTAGGCCCTCAAAATGGCCCCAGAAGTTAAAACTGCTAAAAATAATAAATTGCCAAAATTGTCAGAAAACTATTTTGAGGCAGTTGAAAAAGGTGGGTGGCCACCGATATCCATCTGGATCAATCCTCCCTCCTTAGGAAGCAATGGTCTCCATTGCGTTGAGGTCCCCCATCAGATGAGGAAATTTCTACTGAATTTGGCCCCAGGTGAGCCACTTGCCTTGGTGCAGG
>SNQJ01S0015361.1:0-16946 GCA_010110895.2 Picea sitchensis
AAGCACTTGGGTGTGTAGAGACTGTACTTATCAATCTGATCAGACTGCGCTAACGTTTCGTCTACTGCTGCTTTGCATTTCTTGTTGTCCCATGTATTGTTACTGAAGAAATCACAGTTGGATAGGATGATATTGTAAGTCTCGTCCGATATAATTCCATGACTCCATGCGTAGTCCATGTTACCTTTCCAGTCATAGCCGTCATGTGTCTCTGGGTTGCCCACCTGAAAATTTGAGAAAGATTTCACATGTATAATTATAATGCCATTGGTAACCCACCAGTATGTATGTTTTAGGTTTTTTTTTTTCTAAGCCATCGAAGTCTCAGGGCAGGAAGTCCATCCCTATTGCAGGTTGGAAGGTCTAGCAGAAGTTTAATGATGAAATATTACAAAATTTACAGGGATTTTAAATTGGGACAATCTGTATCCACATAACAGAAATCATTGGCTTCCCTTAACCAAGGGGAAGAACATTGATTGGATATATATAGTGAAACTGCCAACAATGTATATGTGTATAATAAGTCATTAATACTATGTAGTTCAGTGTTTTTTGCTTGCTATCCAGGTGAACCAGTATGTATGTTTAGGTGTTTTTTTTCTAAACCAGCGAAGTCTCAGAGCAGGAAGTCCATCCCTATTGCAGGTTGGAAGGTCTAGCAGAAGTTTAATGATGAAATATTACAAAATTTACAGGGATTTTAAATTGGGACAATCTGTATCCACTTAACAGAAATCATTGGCTTCCCTTAACCAAGGGGAAGAACATTGATTGGATATATATAGTGAAACTCCCAACAATGTATATGTGTATAATAAGTCATTAATACTATGTAGTTCAGTGTTTTTTGCTTGCTATCCAGGTGAAACATTTTGATAGCTAATCTATTTTACCTTGACAAAGGCGGGCAGCCCACTACAACAGAACTCTTCCCCAAAAAAATCCCAAACATACATGCTGGTTAAGGTTGTACAAATTATTGTATATCCGAAAACTAGATTCATTGTCTGTCGTTATTTTACCATGAAACCTTTCAGGTTGATATGGTCTCTCCGACGAAGCGTACTGTTGTTGAAATCATAAATGACCTCTGCAAGTTCTGGAACGTATTTCCCTGCTTCAGATTGCAGTAAGATTATCATGAGTTATAGGCAATTTGATGGAGATGCAGTGTGAAGTTTCATTAGCCATTGAAAGCAAATTTACTCGCCTCCATAGCTCTCTCCTGCTATGTAAAAGTCGTGTTTTCTGTATGTTGGAAACCTTTTAAACCAATTTTGAAGAAAAGCAAATGAGTCTGCAGCTGAAATGATGTTCAAAGCAATCTTATCATCAGTATTCACATCAATTTCATGTTAAGCCTGGTAATACAAATTAATCATAAGAAGTTACCAGTTATGTTATCCCCAAGCTTGTTGTAATCGGATGATGTGTTAGAATAAGAAAACCCTACTCCAACAGGCGATTCTAGAAACAATTAGTTGGTCTCTGCATAGAGTTTCAGTTCCACATAAACTTCTTCAACTTCAATTATTGAGCTCACATTAAAAACAAAGAAAAACTAAAAACAGCAATTAAGATCTCAGCAAAGAAAAACAGAGAAAAGGAAACCATTGTTCCAGGAGTAGTTATTGAAGGAAAGCCCGGCGCCAGTAGAGTCCACAAGGAAAGGTCCTATTTCCTGTGTTGCTCCATATCCCACAGAAGAACACCCAGGACCTGAGAACCCAACATTAATATAAAATATCACAAAATGTTCAGAATATGTATTATTTATCATTATGAGAAATCAAGCTGAACTTTAAAATGCAAACAGATAAGGGAGATAACGGCTCATGGCTGGGTTGGATACTAGTTTAATAAAGTATATTGAATGCATCTAATATACAAACAATCCTAGCTCTCACCATGCTAGGGTGGATGAACTCTTTATAAAATGATCTACTCATTATGTTGCCTCTAGTTAGAAATTATGTTTCAATGGATATTTTAAGAAAATATACCTATTATATGTAGATGTGATGTTGGGTAATAACTTTAAAAAACAACAATGCAATTTATACTACGCTATTGTGATGTGAGGTTTACAGGTATACAGCCCAAAAAAATATGGAAAGTTTATAAACATTCATCCCGGAGAAAACATCTATACAGCCTAGGTAAGAAAGATCTTCAGCATTTTTTTGGTGTGTAAATCCTGAAGTGTTTAAAATAGTTGGCATGTTTTTTTATTTAATAATTCATAATAGGATATATATGCATATATATATATATATTTTGTCATGTGATAATAGTCAACATCTTTTTTTTAATAATCACCATGTTAATACTAATACGTGGGATGGGATGCTACATGTCTAGAGCACGATGCGGAAGAGGATTGCCACCTCAAAGAGGCCAGACAAGATATGGAGGAGAGAAGAGAGATGAAGTGAAGGAGGAGACAAATGGATACTCGAGCGACCATTGGATTAAATCGTCGGTTGGTTGAAATAATGAACACGGGAATGATGGAACCCATGTGGAGTGCACCAACCCCGATACATGATGCTAAGAGGGGGAAAGATGGTAACCTAGTTCAAACAGATGGGTGGTAGATCAGTCAAGAAGAAAATCATGGGAGCACCTAAGAGAAAAATCATGGGAGCACTTGGAGAAGAAATCAATGAAAATCATCATGAAGCCATTATGGCAAGGAAGTTGCAAGAGAGGGTTGATGTGAAAAGACTTAGCATTGTGAAGAGTTGGTGTAATGGGTCGACATTCGTTAAGTTGATAGAAGAAGAGCATTTTAGATAGAAGAGTTTCTTAAAAATCCACTGGAACCTTTGTAGCGACATGGAGCAAAAGGTTTGGAGGAGGGTTTCACATCTCTCTTCTCCAGGAAAATATCAGAGGGAAGAACATAAGTCTTAGTGTGATTTAAGTTTTGAGTGGGTGGTGAAGAGAGTCTCGAGAAGGAGGACAAACAAAGGCTTGTGGAGAATCCGAGGAACAACTATATGTATGTGATCCTGTGAAAAAAAATGGCGACACCCACCTGCCCACTAGCTCAAACAAGGGTTTCCCACCTTGATAGATTTTCTACATTTTTTCAAATTTTAAACTTTTGGGTTGTTTTGAGGCCCTAAACAACGCTTTTTTGGGTGTGTCGCACGTAGAATTTAGTCAAAGTGTGATGGAAACATGTGTAGTCCTCTAGTTCTTTCCAACGAGCCATTTCACCTAAATGGAGATCAGATGAAACACCACGCACTCCTGTGAAGCTGATGCACCAACTTCACCCCCATCGAGCCCTAGATGAATCTCTTTTTGACTTCAACCCTAGGCTAGGTTTTGGATGTTTAGGTTTCCATTTATGCTTTATTTTAAAAATGTCTTTGAGCCTCATTGTAACCATCTTCATGAATGAGCAATCAAGCTACATCTCTTTTGAGAGATAAGTTGCCACTATTCGAGCAAGTTTGTTTCAGATGCATTTTTGCCAAAGCCAACATATTCTCTTTATTAATAGAATTCAGGTTTTGTCAATATCTCTAAGGTATTTATTTGTTATACATCCAGATTCCATTTTGTTCCATTTATAACTGATCGTGAAGAGGTGCACAGAGAACATGGGTAGACCCTCATGCAAAACCAAGTCAGCAAGGAGTTGTAGGTTGGCAAGAAGAGGAGTGTGGGGAGGCCATCAGAAGGGAAAGAGAACAGAGGCATCATCTTCCCAGGGCCTAGTGAATCGAACTAGGGCAACCAGAGAGGCATGGATGACAGGCTCTTAGTTCAAATATCTATGTATGGATGAGGAAAAGAAGACAACAACAGAAATTGAAGATTTACAAATCCAGAGGCACAACACCACTAAAGAAGGGATAATAGAGGAAGTTAAGGGGCGGGTTGATGACCCTTTTTACTCAAGGACTCATGAAAAAAAATACATCAAATTGACGGAGACATATTGGATAGTTAAGGCCACTGTGGCTCAAGTAGAGGAAAAAACCATAAAGGAGGATGAAGATACTCTGCGAAATGTTAGAATTTGGAAGGGAAGTTTAAACTCTTTTGTAAGTCTCGATTAGGTATAAAGTTTAGAGTCACCTCAGAAGGGAAGAATCCAGAGCATAACCACAATGCACCAAAGGCCTTGAGTTCTCTTGGCTCGGAGAAGTAGCCCATCCCAATAGAAGACAAAGAGGAAGCTTGCTATGCCAAAGCAGTAGCCAAGTTGGAGGAAACTCAACAAATACCAAAGAAAACCTTGGTGTGAAAACATTTTCTTAGTTTAATTATTCTAAATGTTCTCATGCATACTACTTTGCTTAAGGTAAATAGAAGTCCAATATGTACTTAGCATATAGGCTCCTAATGTTAGACTATAAGCACTTTTATTGTTTTAAAATTCTTTGAATGAAAAAAACTTAGATCTCCATTCACACCTACTCACTTAATAAAACCTCCCCCACTGTCTTATACTTTTATTGTGTTTATAAATAGAAATATATTATTGTTATACTATACACTCTTAGTTGTTTAAAACAAAACAATGAAAAAACTTGATATCTATTCTTGACACTAAGTTCCATTTTAATAAGCCCTTTCCACCTTTTCTATATATTTATTGTGTTTATAAATAGTTATATATAAATACTTTTAGATTTCAAAAAATATCATGTTAATATAATAATATATAGAAATTATTTAACAATAATAATTATGATTAAAACTTGATTAGATTTCTAATCAATAAAACATAATATATAGAAATTATTTAACAATAATAATTATGATTAAAACTTGATTAGATTTCTAATCAATAGAGCGCTAAAGCTCACTTTAATAAGGAATTTGCTCTTATAATAATACATCACACCGTATTTATAAATAGAAATATATATAAATATTTTTAGATTAAAAAAAAATACCATGTTAATGATAATAATAATACATCACAGTGATGTGTTAACTGCATTATGTGAAGATATAAGTAAGAAAGAGAATGGGATTGAGGAATTTGATCTTATAATAATACATCAAGACCGTGTTTATAAATAGAAATATATAAATATTTTAGATTAAAAATATGTTTACGATAATAATACTACATCACGCTGATGTGTTAACCGTGACATGTGAGAATATAAGTAAGAAAAGAATGGATTGAGCTGGCCAAGTATAAAATTGTATATTTTATTTAATATTATTAATTTATTAATGTTAAACCATTTTATATAATATTATTAAATTATTAATGTTAAACCTTAAAAAGGAGTAATTTTTTCATTTATAACAATAAAAATAATGAAGTTTATTGATTATGAGATAAAATATCACATGTTTAGAGTATTGGAATCCCATACAACTTTAATGTAAACCAACTTAAACTTTTTGCCTCTAGGGAGATTTTTTGTTAGATACTATTTGAAGCATTATGTATTTATTTCTTTAACAAAAATCATGTTTTTCCAGAAGGAGGATAGGTCAGGAAGTATGTTATTTCTAAGGTTGTGAGGATCAGTTTTTTTGAGTTTAAAGCGATGGCTATATGTAGTTATGTAATTTGGCCCTTTGTTTCTAATAGGGAACAAGAAGCTAAAAGCTTTTTTAAAATGAAAAAAGAAAATACATTTTATAGAGCAGAAAAATACTGCTAATTCTAATTCGACTAATACTATTTTTTAGTAAGATGGCTGAAATTAATTTGTTATAATTAGAAGTAGCCATAGATTAAAAAAAAAAAATGAGAAGTGGATCATGAAGCAATTGAATAAAGACTGTGTGTTGGAAGGTAAGAAAACAGATAAAGAATGCATAATGCCATAAAAATAGCATCATCATGGTACTGGATTGGCTCAAGAATGGAACAAGCCTTTTGATGGTGGCCCTGGTTGAAAATGACAGTGTTTATTGATGACCACACAAGGGTAGAAGATGTATACAAAATAATAAGGAAGATGCATACAATGGTATCATGTTTTAGTTTTGCATGGCAAAATGGTGTTATATACAAACTTTTTAGTTTTTTTTGTTAGTGATGTAAATTTTGATGAAATAATAACTTTCAGTTGTTTAAATTGTATTTCTGAATACATAAATGGATTGACTAAAAAACTCTTAAAACACTCAGACTATACAAATTAACCACTCAAATCCCAACCAAATCATTTTTCTTCAAATTTTTAATAAAATTAATAAAAATAATAAAAAAATAAAACTTTAAAACTCTTAGCAACATTAGTTTTGATAAAAATATATATATATATATGTAAATAAGATTCTGGACGTTTCAAAATTTATATACAGTTTCCTTTCGTATAGATTAAAAACATGACCACTAATGAAAACATACACACTAGAAATAAAAATTCCTATGTTCATTGGAGTGACCCGAACCTTCTCTGCTACTATTCAAATATTGCCTATCAATCTTACAGACCCAGACCCACCATATGAGAATCTTCATTATACTAATTTTTAACGATAGAAGAAACAGAAGCTATATGACATACAAACGCAGCGTTTTATCTATGAATTTGTAGGTATAATAAAGAGAAAAGAGGGAGAGGATGAATACCTCCATTGAGCCATAGAACGAGCGGTTTCCTCTTTTTGTGAGAAGAAGCTTCATAAAACCAATAAAAGAGAGACCTTCCATTCTTTTTATTCACAGTCACAAGGCCAGCATAATGGTTGAATCCAACTTTTGGCTGCCCAGGTAGATGGTTCACCTTATCCAATTCTCTTGCTCCATTATCTATCGTCAAATTCACTTCGCCTCCACTGGCACCCAAACAGCTGAAAACAAACCCTAGAACTATCCAAAAAGTTTGTCTACCATACATTTTTTCAGGTCTGTATCAAACAGCTTCAAAACTCTCCTACTAGTTTATGTTTTCTTCCCATAACGACTCTGGTTACATTGGTCTGATATATGCCTTGGTTAATGCTGGGGTGGACTTAACGGAAACACCCGTTATATCTGGCGACTTTTGCTCAACCTCTCGGTCTCTTTCTTCGTGAATCAATGAGATAGCAATCGTTATTCTGCAGCAAATTGTGGAGGATATCATTTGTTTCTAGATATATAAGACGGTCTGTCATTGAACAAACTTGTTGGTTTCCATGTTTTTGGGAAACCACCAAATCTCAATTTTTTTCTAATTGGTTGAATTTCTTTTTAATTGGTTGAATGAGATCTCAACTACTAAATTCAACTCTGCGAAAATGGAATGAGAATTTATCATGTTGACTCAAATATTTTGGTGTTTTGGTTGTGATCTTTAAAATAGATTATTATTATTATTATTATTATTCTTAATAAAATTGGTACAAATACAATATATTTATATAAAGATTTCTAAGTTGTTATGAGATCCAATTTATTTCAAATTTAAGAAGAGAGATTGAGAGAATATCTCAACAATCTTTAATAAAACAAACCAAATTTGATTATTAATGGAAGCATTATCTCCAATAATAAGAAGATATATTTCATCTTTACCAAATAATTTTGAATCAAATAAATTTAACCTATTTCTTTATATCTACGAAAAATAAGTTATTAATCACTCATAAACAATAAACAGTCTCTAATAAAAAAATTATGAATGCTCAATAAAGAGAAAAATAGAAAAAAAAAAATTGTGGTAACATAAAGTTAAAGGTTTTTTTTTTTTTTAAAGTAAAAAAGGGAGGATCCTATTGAATTAAAAGTACAGGCTTACAATAACGCTTGGAATGCCAACTGTCCCTCCTAAAAAATGGAAACCGGGACAACTTGCTTCCTATGCAACTTGTTTCACAAACCGGCCTGCCATATGTCCTGCCCAAAGGAAACCAGGACGTATGGCAACCATTAGTCTGAAAATGTTTCCTAAGCTTACTGCTGACAGCATATTGAAAGTTTAACAGAGCTAGAGCCCTAGTTCTAAACAAAACACAACCTCTAACCAGAAACATTCACAGTAGCAATTACCCGGTGGCTCCATCATCCGCTTCATTCCTTCCTGCTCTGGTTGGGAGCGCGAAGGGTACACGTTGGGCACCGTCGTCCTGGTGACGTGTTGGAATAGGCATCATACAACATGTCGAGGCGTTGGTTGATTGGAGGGCATGTTGGATTTGGTCTTCCATCAGGCTTCTTGTTCCAAATATCAGCTCCAGGTGTTCTGAGTGGACGAATGGAGGTTGGGCATGTCGTACTTCCTACATGAAAGAAAGGGGACATGGCTCCGGTACCCTGCCACCCTCCCTTACCTGACTCTCCTCTGTTTCTCCAGTCGTGTGCATGTCTTGTTGTCCTCGCTAAGCTTCCTGGTGGTCCGCTTCCCTTGAGAATTCACCTGTTGCTGAAGTCATCGTCGCTTCCACACCATCCAGGATTTATTCTTCAACATAGCAAGTGGTGGGTTGTTCTGCTGGGTCAACTTCCTTGTCATTGTGCGGCGTCTCTGTGACCCATGGCTTAGCTTCATCCGGAAAGTAGGTTGGTGGATTCCAGTTATTAGGAACAGTGAAGAGGAGATGTTCCAGAGGAACCTGGATGGGTTCTTCCAGAGCAATCTCCTCCACATAGGCCATGGATAGCGTCCTAGGATTTTTGGTCTTACAGGTTCTCTGCATCCGAGCTATGGACAACGCCCTCTCAATTTTTTGTTGTCTCTTCCTGCGAGCATCAAATGCATACCATGTTGCACCTCTGCGAGGTCGGCCTATTTCTCTCGACATGCGGATGATTAGAACTATAACTAGCATGTCAACTTGGTCGCTTGCTCTGCACCATCGATCAGAAATTTCAGACTTCGGCTGATCAAATTCAAAATGCATTGTATCCCATCCAGAACCCCAGATAAACAAGAGGGTGACCGCAACAGGATTATCCATTAAGGCTATCCCCTAGTTTCCTGTGCGTATGTCCTCTTCACGCGCATGACAGGCCTCTTCCCATGGGCTTGGATGCTCGGGCTTTCTCACATCTTAATGATGAGAAGATGGGCGTCGGTGGCTTGTATTTAAGGCCCTGCCAAGCTCTCCACCTCGTGGCCAATCTTCTCGACGTGGCACCCCATCCGGGGTTAGTAAATCCTTGTTGGCAAGAGCTTGACATCAGTCTGAGATATCTAAGCTTTCAGAGATGTGTGCCTCCCAGTAGATGCATTCCCTCTTCGTTGCTACCCCTTCATTTGTCAGGCAATCTGCTACCCTGTTTGCTTCTCTTTTCACATGGGAGGGTATGATGTTGAGGTTGGTTCTAAGGAGGGCTCTGAATCCCTCTAGCAGCCCTGAGAGTCTCCAACTGGGTGAAATTTTCATCAGGCATTCCCCATGGAGAATCTTAGTGATTAGTTGGATGACAATTTGTGAGTCCCCCTCTAGGATAAGCTTGTGGCAATGGTTATCAATTGTTGCTTGGAGACCTTGTAAAAGGCCAATGAGCTCTGCCGCATTGTTTGTGCTTTCCCCCAAGTATCCTGCTACCAGGCATAGGATCTCTCCATTAGAGTCTCTAAGTGTGGATCCATATCCTGCAGGTCCCGGACTCCCTTTGGATGCCCCATCAAATTTTATCTTTATGAATCCTGTTGGAGGAGGGGACCAGGTGGTTGGGCTACTATGTTGTTGTTTGGGTGCAGTTACCGCAAGTTGATTGGTCAGGTTAGGCTGCCAGATCTGAAGTATGAATTTCTCCTCTGGAGTGCATTTTAGGTCCTCTGGTTTCCAAGGTTTTCTTCTGATAGTTTCTTTAATGAGCGTGACAATTTTCTCCCAAGTTAGGGCTGGTGTGGAGGCCTTGGAGTGGAAGATTCTTTTGCTTCTTTCCTTCCAAATTTGCAAGAGAGTGAATCCCGAGAGGAGTTTCCAAATGTGTGCCAGAATAAGATTTTTGTAGGAGAGTGAATCCCAATTTTCTATTGTGTCATTGACGCTGCTCCTATCTCTATTTGATCTACGCATTACTTGAGCTCCTTGATCCCAAATCTGTTCACTGAAGGGACAGCTATTGAAGAGATGCTTCTTTGTTTCCTCTTGTTGCTGGCATAAGGCGCAGATTGAGGGTCCTATGAAACCTCTTTTCCTTAGGTTATCGTAGGTTAGGACACGGTTGTGTGCTATAAGCCATAAAAAGGTGGACACTTTAGGCCAGAGTGAGGAGCTCCATACCTTGTTCCATATGTTCCCCCGATCATGATTCTAGTAGTTGTCCTGTAGATAATAGGCCTCTTTGACTGAGAAGTTACCAGTGGTGGAGTGCCCCCATTTGAGAATGTTCGGGCCTTCTCAGTTGGGGATTTTCCTGTGACTTGCATAGTGTTGCCAAGACTGTAGGTATAAGTCGTCTGGGACCAGTAGCTCCTGAGTAGATGTTTTCCATTGACGCCACGACATTCGTCGATCTGCAGTTTTCCAAAGATCTTTGACCCTTAGAAATGTGGCCTGGTTTAGTGTCTGTCTAAGGGGGTTGAGTTCTTCCAAGTCACTTAAAGGTTTGTGTTGTTGCCACGAGTCCTGCTAGAACAATGCACTTTCTCCATCTCGTATCTCCCAAAAGGCATGCTTTTGCACTAAGTCTTTGTTTTTCCAGGCTATGTTCCAAATATTGGATCCTTGTATTTGGTCATTGTGTCGAATGAGCTGGTATACTTGCGTGAGTGGAGCGTACTTTTGTTTCCCTATTTGCACCCATAATGTTGTTGGGGTCTTTAGCCATCTCCACCACATTTTGGCACCCATAACTTGGTTGAGTTTTCCCTGATCACGAAGTCCCAACCCTCCCATACTTTTGGGCATACAGAGCTTGTCCCATCCTACCAGCGCCCATTTCTTGTTTGGTTGGTGTCCATGCCAAAGGAAGTTGCATTGAAGGTTCATGATTTATCTGATGACCTTCTTTGGGGCTGCCAAGGCTGTGAAAAGGTAAGTAGGCAAGGTTTGCAAAACTGATTTGAGCAGGACCAGTTTGGCTGCAATGTTGAGGGGCCTAAAGGTCCAATTATTCAGCCTATTGGAAATGGAAAGAAGCAGACTATCCCAGAAAATGGATCTTGCCGACGCGTCGGTTAGAGGAATGCATAGGTAGTTGGATGGAAGGGAGATCTTGGGTATACCCAGGAGTCTAGAGATATGAATTTGGATAGCTATCGGAGTGTTGAAGAAGTAGAGTTTGGATTTGTCTAGGTTGAGAGTCATGCCTGAGGCCTCTACAAAATCAAAGAGGATGGAGTTGAGCTTGTTGGCCTCTCCTGCGGTTGGGGTGTTCATGAGGAGGATATCATCAAAAAATTGACTATGTGAGGGTTTCGTTTGGATGTTGGTCATGGGAAAGCCCTTGAGGGAGCCTTCCAGGACCGTTGTCTTGATGTAATGCCCCAGGCCTTCCGCCATGAGCACAAACAGAAAAGGCAAAAGGGGGCACCCTGTTTGATGCCTCTGGAAGGGGAGAATGGTTGGGAAGGAACCCCACTGACGAGAATGGAGAAGAAGGATGAGGAGGTGAGGTTTAAGATCCAGTTTACCCATTGTTGATCAAAGCCAAAGGATTCTAAAAGGGAGCGGAGGTACTGCCAGTTGACTCTGTCAAAATCTTTTGAGAGATCTAGTTTGATGAGAATACTTGGTATTTTGGTCGTCTTGAGGGAGTGGATGAACTCATGAGCCAGTATGATGATGTCCATGATTTGTCTCCCTTATACATAGCTTTCTTGTTCCTTGGATATGACGAAAGGAAGAATTGGCTTAAGGCGCTTTGCAATCACCTTTGTAATGATTTTGTAGATGACATTGCAGAGGGAAATTGGTCTAAAATGTTTGGTATGAGTGACCCGCTCCTCTTTCATAATTAGGGTAAGAAAGGTAGCTTTGAGAACGGAGAGGACTTGGCCTGAGGTCCTGGATTCCTCAACTACCTGCCATACATCTTCCCTAATTAAATTCCAGTAGTGGTGGAAGAAGTCAGTGGTGAATCCATCCGGGCTAGGGGCCTTTCCTAAGGGCATTTCTTTCACTGCCTGGTCCACTTCTTCTTGAGTGATGGGTCTCAACAGTGATGCATTCTTTTCTGGAGTCACCAGATCGGGTATGTGACTGGCTACCCACCGGATTGTTGTCGTTCTATCCTCACTGGTTTCCATTAGTAGATCTATGTAATAGTTGTTGAGCTCTTCCTTGATTTGGGTGTGTTCTTTTATTGTATTTCCCTGGGCATCCTCCAAATGAGTTATTATGTTTATGTATCGACGATGCACCATAGCTCTATGGAAGAACTTTGTGTTATTTTCCCCCTCTTTGAGCCATTGGACCCTGGATTTATGTCTCCACATAATTTCCTCTTGTTTTTTCCTCTGTTCTAGCTGCCCTTAGAGCTTCTCCTCCTCTTCCATTAGATCAGCAGTTCGGGTTCCTGAAATGAAAATTTTTTGTATCTCTGCCAGTTTGTTTTCTATGTCTTGCATGTTTTGGAATATATTTCCAAAGGTATGTTTGTTCCATAGTTTCAGTGATTGCTTGAAGTTTTTGAGGCCCTGCTGGAATTTGTACATGCATGTACCATGATCTATTTCTACCTGAGCCCACCAGTATTTTTCAAGCTGATGAAAGTCAAGGTGTGAAAGCCAAAACTTCTCAAACCGAAAGGGTTTGTACTTGGGCATTGCCCTGGTTTCTAGGCAGAAGGCCACTAGCCATTGGTCCAATCCTACTTTTGGGAGAATGTGACTTTCCATAGTCGGGTCTACTTCTATTAATTCTTCTGCTACAAGGAAGCGATCCAGATGACAAGAAATGTGTTGGTGATCTGATCTATGGTTGGACCAGGTGAATGTGCCATTGTGATTTTCAATGTCTACTAGATTTAATTGATCTATGAGGGTTTTTAACTTACCATTGTCTAGCTTCAGCCGTTTGTTTCCTCTTGTTTTCTCTTCCAGTGACAGGATCATATTGAAGTCACCCCTTAAGATCTAGTTAGACATGTTCAAAAATGTTTTGATGTGGGTTAACCTCTTCATGAGTTTGTCTTTTTCCTTCTAGCTTTGGGGTCCATAGATGTTTGTAATATCACCCTCTTGAGTCGATCCTGTGATCTCAAAGTGGGAAGTGAGTGTGCCTATGGTGGAAAAAGGTCTGCTTCAAGTGATGTTGTTGGAGTTCCAGAGAATGACCAGTCCCCCTGAAGCCCCTATGGAGTCTGTGAGTATGAACTCACAACCCCTCCAGATGCACTGGAAGATGGTTTCTGCCTTTGTACCAGCACATTTTGTTTCTTGTAATAGTAGGATATATGGATTTTCTACTCTAATGCAATCTCGGAGGATCCTTTGTTTAGATTGACCATTGAGTCCCCTGATGTTCCAGGCGATGATCTTCATCATAATGATTGTGGTGTTGGGTGGAGGCATCCCTTCGAGAGCTTTTGGATCTACCCCAAATTGAGCATGAGATTGCCTACCTCCTTGATGAGTTGTTGGGCTGATTTTCGTTCCCTTCTCTTGTTCTCCCGCGGTACCCTCTTTGAGTTTGAGCTTGGGTCTGTGGCTATACCTAGTCTTGTTGTGGAGTCAAGAAAGACTTTATGTACCTTTCAGAGCTGCTCTTCAGGGAGGACTTGTAGATCCTTTTGATTGAGAGCTTCCTCAAGTTTTTCTAGTTCTATGCCTACGAGATCCCGATCATCCAACTGCATCAGGGTGTCTCCATCTACGCCTCCCCCCTCTTCTGGGTTGATCTCGCGATTTGGGCTAGAGGAAGGTGTGGCTTAGTTCTTTCCTTTCTCCTATTGTTTTTCTTTGTGTGGATCTTGGATTTCTTCGTCTGTCGGTAGCTAATTCAGAATCTCATAAGAGTTCTTTGTCGAAATCTTGGGTCATGGATCTGGATTCTTCTTTCTCGGAGGGTTTTTTTTCATGCCTGTGATAGTGGTGAAGCCATCTTTTTTCTTGGTATCGCTGACCTTGGATGCTTGTATATTCAGAGGATAGTCTCTGAAGAGGTGGCCATATTCATGGCATTTCCTGCAGCAGAAAGGGATATGTTCATAGTCCAGTGTCTATTGTCAGTCCTCATCCTGATATTCCAACGTTATAGATCTCGGGAGAACCTTAGAGATGTTCATATATACACAGATTTGGGCGTATGAAGTGTATTTCCTCTGCTTTGTGGCTTTTGATGTTTTGACATAGTGCCCCACTATGTTCCTAATTCCCATAAGGATTTCCTCCAGCCAGAACTCTTGCATCAAGGAGTATAATCGGATCCAAACTGGAGCCATTGTGAAGTCCTCCTTGTCTAGGTTGAGTCTCTCCCTCTAGAAGTGTAAGAATAGCCCTGCCGAGTTGTAGAAGTATGGCCCATTCTCAAAGATTATATCCTTGTCTTCTAGGTTGTACAAGATGATTGTGAAAAAACCCTTTGAGCTAAGTTGAACCTCGTAGTCCCCCTTAGGGTTCCACCAGTGTTTTATCCATCGGTTTAGGTCACGTTCGGACAACCATAGTCCCAGAAACTTGCCTATGAGGGCATGCTCCCACATCAACTATGTCTGTTCACCCACTCTTTTTGAGCTTATGAGATATCTCGGTGGTTTATCCAATTGCGGGATGCATTTGTCGAGCTCCCAACCATGAGAGATTTTGGATGGGACGTTCCTGATTCCACATTCATTTCTTTCCTGAGTCCTTATTCTCTGGTAAAGAGTTGATCGCGTAGCTACAACGACAGCTCAAATGAGGGCCTTTTGGCTCTTATTCTCGTTCTATCGTTGGTCGTAAATTTGTTTTATGAGGGGGGTTGCCCCAACTCTTCCGGATTCATTCTAGCATATCAGACCCGAGTGTTGTCTACTAGACCGTAGCAGATGGTGGGTTGCACAGCAGCTCGTTCCGTTCATGCAGCCAATTTGTAAAGTAGTCAACATAAAGTTAAAGTTAATGGCCATGTTGCCATATGTAATATAATGAAGGTCATGATACTATGTGGGTAAAATGTCCAAGTGATATATCAATGTAAACTCGGGCCCTTTAGTAAGTAGCTTGAACTCAAACAAATACTCCATCTTACAAGTAAACAAAGATTAAAAATAAAATGAACCTAAATTAATTGAATATTGCATTTAACTTTTAGCTTTTTATATGGTTTTTTTTACTAATATATTTTCTCATTAAAATAAAATAAAACTTATAATAATAAATAAATCATCACAATTTGAAACATTATACAACTTCATTTCATTTTGGTATTTTATATGTTTTTTTTCACTTATATATTTTCTATAAAAATAAAATAAAACTTATAATATTAAAGAATATATTCTATATGGATTCTAGATAATTCAAAGTATGTGGTTTGATTAAAGATATTCTAGTAACTTTGGTAGTTTATCTAGATGTCAAGATACAAATAGAAATAAAAATAATGTCATCAAGATATAAATAGAAGAAAACTTACTCATAACCTAGGGGATGGACTTTTTGGGGATCAATCAAAGCCTTCAACTATCATTGAGGTGTTTGATCCTGAAAAAACTTCATTTAGACCATCAAAATGGCCCTTGAAGTTTAGGAACCGAAAAACTACTAAAAATAGTAAATTGTCAGAAGACTGTTTTGAGTGAATTGGAATAGGTGGGTGGCCCTAATATCCACCTAGATAAAGGATTTGAGGTGGTGAAAGGCATGTGGGATTCCTAAGGCCATAACTTGCATGTGTAGACTCTATTATGAGATATGCATGTTTGGAAATCATCTCAACCACTGTAAATAGTTCTTATATCAAACTCACCAAAAAATGCATCTAAAATTCAAAACTAGCAAAATTGTTATAAATATGGTAAGATTTTAATACAATTTTTTAGACGATGGAAAACTCAACTTGCCACCTTAACTATTCCTTGGCATCCATTCCATCAAATCTAGTTCAACATTCTCTTTCTTTACTTACCCATCTTCACCTAAATTGTAACCTACAAAACCATAAAAATGTTTCACATTTAATATTAGTGATATGCCCACCACCTTTAAAACAATAATTCATAAGAATTATTCCCAAATTTCCTCTTCACTTTACATAGTCCAATCTCCCTCACAATCAACTTATTTTATGTTTATGTTTATTTATGATAGCTCCCTTTAATTATATATACTATCACAAAATCACCTTCTCGGAATCTCTTAAACCACCTATTTGAATTTGTACACATCTTCTTTCTCATGCCATTTTCTTTCAAATTCTCTGAAAATCATACATATATCTCCATCCTCAATTAACTCAGTGCATGACTTTATTTCATGAGTTTTCTTTGTTCTAATAAGCAAATCAATCAAAATTATACAACCCCTTAGAGTACAACCATAAACAAATTAAAAAAAAAAAAGTCACAACTCTATTGATTTATTCACTCATGTTATTGTTAGAAAACTCTTCCCATGCTAATAAATTATCACATAGATTTAGTATGTTACTTGCATAGCATAAGATTATCCAATGTTTTTTTGTTCACAACCTTCACCTTTTCATCTAGATGTTGTGTTGAATTATACAGTAAATCCGTGCTCAATATCTTCCAAAAACAACTAAGAAATTGTGTTTCCCTACGTGAAGTGATAATCTTAGAACTACAATCTTTATATCCTCGCAATCTTCTTGAAAAACATGTATATATAATAACAACTTGCAATAATAACAACTTGCACCAAAATTCTACAAGATAAAAATGCAAAATTAATTCACCACCATCAAACAAAATTAAATCACCACCAAAAACACAAGTCACGTCCTTTTTTATCTTATAAAGCAAACTTGGACAAATTACTTTACAATTGCACAAAGATAATAATTTTGCATTGGAATTCTTTTGTATATCATTCTAAGCGAAGTGTATATCATTATCGAAGTGTAAATCCTAATGAAATATACTCGATTCTTTGGAAAAATTTCCTTTGTTCCATGGAGATAATGCC
>SNQJ01S0015361.1:16956-32329 GCA_010110895.2 Picea sitchensis
GGGGGGGGGATTTTAGAGGGAAAATATCATTCTGCAAGTTATAAGAATGTCATTGGGAGGGTGAGAATTTGTATCATTCTATGTTCTTATAGAGAAGGGATGGTTTCGTAAGATAAATAAGATTTTATTTTTGAGACATCAACAAATTGTTCGCATACCTCTTCTGTTGGGACTAGAAAATGTGATGGGAATGCTTATAATTCAAATGAGGCGTCATATTTTTTAGCTAGTCAGAGGTTTGATCGTAGTGCAAGCAATGTTATTCAACATGTTCCTCATGAAATTCTTAAATCATTGGATTTTGAAGGCACCGATGATGAAGATGAGGAATATGATGGTGATAAATCTATTCAGTAGTTTAATAGTAATGAAAATAATCAAAATGTAGGTTGAAGTGGAGACTATGATCAACGTTTAAATGATTGGGATGAAAATTTTCCTCCAAGTGAGGATTTTCAAGGTACTGAAGAAGATTTCCAAGGCACCATTGAACATGATGAGGAATTTCCATCAAGTGGAAATTTTGAAAGAAGTGAAGATGATTATGCCAATGGTGGACACACTTTCTCGAGTGTGGGGAATTTAAAGACAACAATGTTGGTGATGATGAATTTCCTCCAAGTGAGGATTTTTAAGGTACCGATGAAGATTTTACTCCAAGTGAGGATTTCCAAGGCACGAATGAGGATGATGAAGAATTCCCCCCAAGTGGGGATTTTAAAAGTAGTGATGACAATTATGGCAATGCTAGACAATCTTTCCCGAATGAGGAATTTAAAGGAAGAAATGTTGGTGATGATGATTTTCCTCCAAGTGAGGATTTTCAAAGTATTGATGAGGATAATGAATATTTTTCTCCAAGTGAGGATTTTCAAGCCAGTAATGAGGATGATGAAGAATTTCCCTCAAGTGGGGATTTTCAAAGTAGTGAAGATGATTACGCCATTGGTGGACACTCTTTACCAAGTGATAAATTAAAAGGCAACAATGTTGATGATGTTAATCTTCTTCCAACTAAGGATTTTCAAGATACTGATGAAGATTTTCAAGTAACTACGCATGATGGTGAAACGTTTCCCTCAAGTGGGAATTTTGAAATTAGTGAAGACGATTATGTCAATGTTGGACACAATGTTGATGATGATTTTCCTCCAAATGAGGATTTTCAAGGTACCGATGACGATGGTAGAAAATTTTCTACAAGTCATAATCTTAATGGAATTGACAGTCTTATGGGTGATGATGATTTTCCTTCAAGTGAATATTTTTATGGAAGATCCAATGACATTGGTGAGGATGGTAATCATGTTTCTAGTGATTTTGATATTCCTCTCATGAACGAGATTATTAATGAATATGATGTACCTAGGATAGAAGATCATGTTCTCAATCATTCAACTGCAACAAATCAAGGTGATCAACATTCTGTTGTTCAGTCTCCTGACAATGTTTTGCTTGATATTCCTTTTGGTGATGAGGAAAATCCTTCTAGTGAGGATGATTAAATAGTGGAGACATTGCAAAGAAACATTGTGTCTAGGACCAGAACTAGACCATTTTATATCAATCTAAATCATTGTAGTTATACAAGGTCTACACAATATTTTCTCACTAAATCAATTTCCATAAGTGAATTGATTTCAGGTGAATGTTGTCAAAATAATTGTTCAAAAACATGGACTACGTGTATTCCTTGAATAAAAGGAAGACATATTTTTCAATGAATAAGAACATGTAAAATTCACATTTGATGGGGTGCATGATATCCAACAATACAGGATATGATTATCACATTGGGAATATTTTACTTTGCAGAAAGGCTTTAAAAAAAATTCACTCAATTGGTAATCTTTGTCTATCAACAATCCAAACAAGGTTGAAAAAAAATCCTTCATTTTATTCAAAGGTACATCATAGACGAGAGAGTAGGCCATTGACAAACACTACATTGTCATGGATGCATGATTTTTTTTCCAAACATGGAGAGTGTTTTCCAGATAGAAACACGATGCATATTCTAGATAATTTCTCAAGGAGGTAAATATACAACTTGTACAAAGGATATGTTGAAGGTGTTGAAGGAAATGGTAATTTTATTACATATGCACATTTTACAAGAGTATGGAAGAAACAATTCAACAATGTTCGTATTTAAGCATAGAGGGTCTTTCGCAGTGCAACATATTAGATATCATTTTTGGGATTAACTGCGTAGTGTAAATCATTAATCTATGACTTATATCCATGAGTATTAGTCACAATTGATCAATAATTCTCATGATTTGAATAGTCCACTTAGCACTCATTGCATCGGGTGATGCTCACAGGGGTGAAGAAATGAGACTGAAACTAGTGAAATGAATCACATAGCATCAATCATCACTTTCGGGGCTTGCACCCGATAACCAAGACTTCCCAGGTGGTCATCCATCCCAAGACGCCTCTGGCTCAAGCATGATTAACTGTGTAATTTTCCTCACAATCAAGCCCACTTAGCTTGCTACCCCATTTGAAAAACCTTAGAAAGTATTGTACCTTATGAACTATCCAGTTAGATCTCCCTTCACTCTTATTATTTAAGCATAGAGGGGCTTTCACAGTGCAACATATTAGATATCATTTTCGGGATTAACTGCATAGTGTAAGTCATTAATCTATGACCCATATCCATGAGTATTAGTCTCAAATGATCAATAATTTTCATGAGTTGAATAGTCCACTTAGCACTCATTGCATCGGGTGATGCTCATAGGGGTGAGTGCTAAGTGGACTATTCAAATCATGGGAATTATTGACCAGTTGCGACTAATACTCATGGATATGGGTCATAGATTAATGACTTACACTACATAGTTAATCTCGAAAATGATATCTAATGTTTGTATTCCTAAGAAGTCAAGGATGGGGATTTGAAGTATATGTGCTACTCTTAAATCAATAAGAGATAAATATGAAGGGGCAGAAAGAGGTATGTATTTGCTATTTTTATTTTTATTTTTTTAAATTGGATAGTTATCAACTAGGAAAACATATGATTAATATTTTAATTTTATGTCATGTGCAGATTCCATAGTCAAAGAACTTCAAGAACATCGAAATCAACAATCAAGTGAAAGGAAAAAGTTGTACAAACATCGAAAGAAGTGCTATGATGCTCCAAACAAATATTTAGGTATGATAATTGATGGCATGGACGAGAAGAAAACACATCTACCACATTTTGTACATACCCCCCAAAAATTATAGGAAGATAATTTCATTCAATTTCACTTGGTTGGTTGTATGGTTTTCAATGGAAAAATGTGTCCAACGGTTTACTTCACAGCTCCAAATATTCATAATGATTTAAATTTTACCATCACCAAAATTCATCATGTGCTTACTCATTGGTCTAGAAATATTCCTCAAGTTCTCTATCTATAGTTGGACAACACAAGTCGTGAAAACAAAAATCAAATTGTGTTTGGATATCTAATAATGCTTGTTGAAATGGGAATATTTCAAAAGGTGAAAGTTGGTTTCCTTCTTGTTGGACACACTCATGATCATATTGATCAAATGTTCCGTCATTTTTCAGTAACATTGAAGAGAAAAAATGTTGGAATCCTACCATCATTGATTGAATGTATTAAGAAATCTTACATTTCAGAGCCTTGCTTCCCCCAGGATTAGGCCACCCTTCCCTTTGTAGAAGAATATAGAATTGATGAAGTGATATGGCCTGAGGGAAGTGGTTACCAAAATCCTCTCGACAGACACAAGGGAAGTGAACTTAGTTCTGTCAAACTTGTCACATAAGGTAATAAGGAGAAGTTACATTTTCATGAAATATATATAAGAAATATTTCCTTGTTATAATCCTACCCCCTTGTTATGGAACGAGACAAAGAAACTAAAGGGGGTGAATACCCTCACTATGGCCCTAATGTTTCCCAATATTGGAATGATCTTCCTTGCACAAAAGAAGACAATGTTGATGATATAAAATGGCCTATAAGGGAAGATTATCAACAACAACCAGACAAGTAAAAAGATGAAGTAGTTGGTTTCGTCACAATATTGAAGAAAAATGATGAAGAGTTGTTCATTAGACTGAGCCAAGAAAATATTCTTACAATCGAATCCCACCAAGGGTAATTCAAGAAACAATCGATCTCAAAGGAGGTGATTACAAACAAGAAGAATTTATCTTAGAGTGGGATGCAAGGAAGAGCCAACCCAATACACACATAGGGTTTGATAGATATTGGCTAGGCCCCTATGGTATTGAAGAGAATTTTGTCAATGATTCATATTATATATCCACGCTATAGGGAGGGATACATACACTACTTGTTAGTAGATCCCTTATTATGCCCCATCATGGGGAAGATACTTGACTTCTTGAAACTAACACAAATTAGTGTAGGTAAGTTAGGTATGGATTTTCATCTTGCATTTCCTTTTGTATATATATATTTCATCATGCATTCATGCTAGTATAGTTTTTATTTTCTTATATATGTTTCATTTTAATTTGTACATAATGGATACATGTTAGGAAAATGCACTTGATCATTGAATATTATTTCTTTATCATTTTGTAGCTAAGGAAAAAATTTCTTTACAACATGGTTTTGGATTTATCAATAACAACCAGTGGATCAAATCACCAGAAGATACTTTTAAAGGGTGTTTTTGGTTGAAGTGGGTGCATAAAGGTCTTGGAAAACCAGAGATGTTGAGGTTATCATGCACTCTATGGTGAGAACATGCCACCATATTGGAGCAAGGTGTTACCCCCCCATGCCTAGGGGTAACTAGAGGAGATCATGTCTCGTGACCCACAATGGAGAACATGATCCTAACCATGATGATTATCAACATGTCCATAGATTGCAGCCAAATATCCCCCCTCATTCACCTTTACAGATATAGATCAACCAAGGCTCGTCACATTCAAGCAACCCAAAGTATGGGAGATGGTAAGCCATCACCACCACGAGGTATGTTAGTCCTTATTTTATGCAAAGTGTTGTGCTTAAGTTGTCAGGCATGTGGATGAGGATTTTTTTGAATTTGGATGGATGACATATAGCTCCCCATAGCATATACGCTTTCTTTGTTAAGGTGAGGACATCACCTTCTAAGGTTTGACATGGCTAGGTTTTGATGGATGGATGGGTAGATGAGATGATTTGGCATGACCTTGGGTGACTCAGAGACACCTCACTTGACATCTAATTCACCTTGGAGGATGCCATGTGGCCTCTGGAGGCCCTACCTTATCATTTGGAGGCATGATGTCACCTTCCCTAGCCTTCACGTCTCACACGTGTGGGATATTATGATTTATTTTATAACCTTTAGTGATTGTAAAGGTCAAATGAGGGGTCGACCCCACTTGTATTTTGCTGTTGAAAAGTTATGTGGAAAAATATTTGAGGTTATCCTCATATAAAAAGGATAAACCTCACTTTCATTTTATCATCATCATTCACTCACCTTTGTGAGTAGTACTTCTTAAATATTCACCCTCTAAGGGTAACTAGCTCTTTCTCTCTCATGCACTTATCTTGGAATGGTTTCATGTGGATGGAATTGTTGATTTTGTAAGGACATTTCTACAATTAGGGTTACATTCTCTTGGTTGCTTGAATGAAGTAAGTAAATTTCTGCAATTTATTTTCATGCTATTAATATTTATGGTGAAATTACTATTTGTTGCAAGGAATATTGTTTGGTGAAATCCTAAGAGACGAAAATAAGTGATTATTCCTCTCACAAGGTGATATTTGTCTAAAAATTGGTTAATTGTCCTTGCTAGGGTTAAAACGCTAAATCCCTAAAGTGCTATAACTTTAGTATTTTATCCCTAGAATTTTTACCTTTGACCTAGTTGAAGCTACAAGAAGGGAGGAACAACTGCAAGAGCCCAAATGTGCTTACACCCTAGAATTTCTTCTCTTCAATATCTAATACCAAAAGGCCAAATGTGCTTGCACCTTAGGGTTTAGATCCTACCTCTTGGTTTCAATCTTAGTTTCATTTTAAAGAATCAATAACCCTTAAAGGCACTAGTCTCAAAGCTTTCTCACGGTGAATTTATTGATGAAGTCACTCTTTCAAAATTCTCAATATTTCTACTAACTACACTAACACCAAGAATTTTGAACTCACTAAATATATATATATATTACAAGAATTGGGAAATATATATTAAAAAGTGTAGATAAATCCATTGTAATACAAAAAAAGGGCCATGAGAGGCCTTAAAGAAGTAAATTCTTTGAAGCTTGGAAGTACGAAAACAAAATTGGTGTTCATAGATTTTCCACCTTCCCTAGATATACTGCATTGATTGTATTTCACAAAATAAAATCTATAAAATACTTTGTTGATATATAACGAAAATAAAAACATAACATATGAATTTTAAAAGAACTCAGCTACCCAGTTCCATTTTGATCTTTGAATGGACCTGCTGCTCCCAAATTGAGTCTGGATGGGGCTTGTTGAGGTTCGAAATTCGATTGACTGTGACTGAATTTACATTCATAGATGCTCCATGGGTGATTTTCGGTGTGCTTAGCTGCTGATGAGTTCATTCAAGATGATCCAAACGACTCTGTATTATCTCCAGACTATTGCATTGCTCTTCAATCTGCCTCCTTTGAGCATAAATTTCATTTTGCAACCTTTCAATAAGGTGTCTGTGTTGAGAGAGGGTTTCAAGTTCAAATGTTAGATTGGAGTTGAGTGCTCCCAACTGAATTCATGTCCTTTGGCAGCCCACACATTCCTCCTCCAGGTCTAGCTGAGCAGAACCAACTAGAAATCCCTTGACACCATGCAAATGCATTGACTTTGGTGCACTTTGATTCCTCTGGGAATTTTCCATGATGCTAAGGGGGATGCAAAGCTGCAATGAATTGGGTTTCCTATGAATAGGGAAAATGAAGGGTGGAGCCGAAATCAACAAAGACCACGAGGTTAAGGTCTAGGTAGGGCAAGGACAAGGAAAAGCTTGAGGTGGTGGGAGAGTCAAGGAGTAACGAGGAGGAGCCCAAAAAATCTGGGAGAAAAACGCTGAGAGACAATCGAGACAGAGAAGCCTAAGAAGTTTAGGTGGGGCACAGGACGAGAATGGCTTACCAATACCACAAATATACTTTTACTCTGCAAGGATGAGTACTGGTCGGAATTCCCCCATGTAACAATCAATGCTGAGTTCGTGTCAAACAGAAAAGTCACAAAATATACTTGGTGCGATGTACCTGAGGCCTTCATATCCGTGGGCTTGGGTTTGGACCTAACATCACCTTGGAAAATCACCTGCACGTCTGGGCTGTTGCACACACGATCCATCTGCGTCAGAGCCTTCATCCCTTGTTTTCCCACGAGCTCGAATGAACGTAATAACTGGTCACCTGAAACCATAATGAGGTCATCGCATTAACTGTTAACCACAACTGTTACCCATCTTCTCCACCATTCCCCACTTTTGCTGGCTTTCTCCACCTACTCCACATGCCTGCTCCACCTGTCCCCTTTTGCACTGGAGCTCCAAGTGGATCCTCCTCTAACTTTTGTGCACTGGTTCCTGGTCATATGTCGTATTAGGATAAGGGGGCTAAGGCTTCAACACCCTCCACTCCTAAGGTTCCAGGAGGTTTCTTGATGGATTCATTCACCAATTTGTCTACTGCCATGTTGTTTTCCCTTAGAATGTGAGAGAATGTTGGTTTGAGGGACTTTGAGCCTACATGTATTCGATCAATTATTCTTTTTAGACTCAATTGTTTTGGGTCTGTTCCCTAGACCATCATCCTTATGACTGTCTTGGAGTCACCTATAACATTCAAATTGGAAATTTGGTGGGTCTTTTCTAGTTGGATTCCTTTGAGTAATGCATAATCCTCTGATTTATTGTTGGTGTCATTCCCGATATTCCAATAGTAATTTAAAATTATTTTTCCTACGGATTCGTAGAGAACCCCCCCCTCCCGCAGCTTCCTCCCCTGGGTTTCCCTTTGAAGCGCACTCAAAACAAAGTGTATGAGCCGATTTATTTTGAATCCAATAATCTATGCTATGAAGAGTATGAAGCTGCCAACGCGACCTTTGCACTGAATGAGAATTTTTTACTAGATTGAATGTTAAAGCTTGTGATCCAAGACTTTTTTGGGATACTCCAGTTGGACAGATCATCTATGTTCAATGATTTAGTGTTCATTACCTCTGAGAGAAGTGTTTTTTCCTTTCCAACAACACTTTGGGTCATGGATCTTTTTCCCTGGAAGATTTGTTTGTTTCTTGCTAGCCAGATCTGCCAACAAATGTACTTGGGGAGGGACCTCCACAATCTTTTGAAGATCGGTTTTCCTTGAAAGGTGCCTTGGTAGAACTTTTCCCAAATTCCCAAGCAAGGATTTAGATAAGAGGGCCATCTTATTTTTCGATTCAGATCTCCAAAAGAAACGTTCCAGACTGTTGTCGAAAAGGGGCAATCCCAGAAGAGGTGTTGGATGGTGGCTTGACTAGTTTGGAAAAGGGTATTAACAACACACTCCATCACCTACTGTCCTACACCTCAGGGACAAATAATTTTTTTTTGTTAATACATGTTTTCTACAACCATTTGAAATCACTTAATTTGATACATACACTCATATTAAGGTGACCTAACTCATTCATAAATTTACGCTAATGGTTGGATAGTATTCTATTGGTTTCATGCTTAATTTTCATGGTCAATTGTGTCATATATGACCACTTATTGTTTCTCCTATTATGAATTATCTATTGTTTTTATAAGCCTATTTTACTTATTCAATTTGCAATAGCCATATCAATCCAATTGATCTAGTGTCTAAAAGAGGTGTTTATTGTATATTTGAGCTTGGAAATTGTTATGCATATGCTGTAAATTGTTCTTGTTCTAGGCATGTATCTAATCATATTAAAACATCTTCTTTTCCTTGACCTATATCAATCATTAGATGATAAATATAGGGGGAAGTAGGCTTGGATACTATACTCATTATTTGATCACTTGAAGTCACCTATGAATCCTCCCATGTGGTGGATCTCTTCCATCACTAAAACGAGGGAAGTCCCTACTTAGGTGACAATGATAGTTTCTTCCACTGTTATGAAATATTTGGGAGTCTTGTGTTGGGATTTTCATAAGTACAAACACTGTGATAACACTACACATAGTTGCGACAACATTTACAAAGAGAAACACTTTTACATCATAAAAAAAAGGGTAAGAGACCATGTAGCTCCCCTAGATCATGTGTCCTAGTAGATCCACCCCAAGATGGTTGCATACATAACCTAGATCATAAATGAATAACATGATGAGAGTTACCATCGTCAAGGGGAATTCAATTGTATCCATAAAATAAAAATCCAATCTTGATATGGGGACTAAAAGGATAGGCCATGACCAACCACATGAGGTGTGGAGATACCACGTAACCCCCCTACCAATTATAGAACATACACACATAGTACAATATAATATATGCGTGCAAATACAACCACTCTTTTGGATTATCATGGTACAATAAGGAACATAATATGCTCATATGACGGTCCACATTTGGTGAGAAAGTATAAGGTACACTGAGGTGAATTTGAGGTGTAAAAGTTGGCTCCAACGCAGGGACATGTGATCATATCGAGGGTGCATGATAACCCTAGAATATAGGAAACCTATAGACCTAAATCATTGTCAACTATTGGAAATTAAATATAGGGGAGGTTGAACACACAAGTTCCTTTTTCCTTTACCCAAAAGAGAAATAAACCAATGCGTAAATGAAATATGTATCCAAGCCCATCTTAGTAGCACCATATCTCATAGAAATACACGTACATGTAAGCAACATTTAACTTTTATTCTAAAACAAAAAGAAAATGAAAAAATCAATAACATGAAATCACACAAGTAAGAAAGGGTAACAAAACACACTATAATGCAAGGATTCCCCATGGCATCAGATATTTCCTTCATAGAACATTTTCAAGACTTTCCCATTCATGAACAATGGCAATCACTCACCATCTGTATGTCTTAGATAAAATGATTTATTATCGGAACATCTTCAATTTATAAGGACCCAACCAAAGAATTTCAAACTTAACATGTAACTTGCCTTTTTATTTTTTTTTTGCACAAGAGAAGGTCGCCTTTTTGAAATCTTCGTTGGCATTATTTCTTGTAAAACTTCTTCTTTATATTTTCTTGGATTTGTACCAAATGATGAAAGGCATGTATTATGGTCTCATCAAGTTCAATACACTAGTTGATTCTATTATGTACTACATATGGATAGGAGGAGAACTGCTGCATTATCTTATACATTGGGATTTTTAGATGAATTGGTAATGTTACTTCCATCTCGTAGACTAGCTCAAATGGGCTCTTTCTAGTGGAATCTTTCTTAGTTATTCTATCAGCCCATATACCATACTTTATCTTGCTATCCCAACTTTTCTTGTTGTCCCCAAATATTTTCTTGATAATTGTCATTAAATTATTATTACTTGACTTAGGAAGACCATTTCGCTGAGGATAATAATTGGAGGAGGTGAATAGGATAGTGCCATAATAAAAACAAAAATTGGCAATTCTTAACTGAATGATTTGACATTGTTCGTTGTGATATTTGTTGGAACTCCAAAATGAGTGATGATTATTTCCTCCAACAAATCCATGAAAACCTTATTTATATCCTTCTTGGTTGGTATGGCTTCAATCCATACAGTGAAGTAATTTGTAGTTGTGAGAATCCATATTTAACCATTGCTAGATTTATCTTTGAATTCACCAATAAAATAAAGCTTCCATTGTTGGAAGGGTGCTTCCACTATCACTATATGCAAAGGAAGGGATGATAGCTTCTACTTTCCTTTAAAGAGATGACAAGGCTGGCATGATCTTATAAAAAATTGGACATAAAAAATGTAGTAGGACAATAATAACCACCTCTTACAATATTGTGGGTGGTGATATTTTCTACATGATGTCCACCACATAATACTTTGTGAAACTCGTCCATTAAATTCTTTTCTTCTTTAGGGTTTACACATATGAGGATCAATCCATATGGATTTCTCCATCCAAGGATTTGGTTGATGAAACAATACTTGGAAGTATTCAACCTTAAATATAATTTCCTATAATCCGGAAGGTGCCTTGGACTTGTAAGTTTCTTAAGATAGTAGACGATATCTATATACCAACCATGATGTTCTAATTCTTTAGGAACTACATAAATCATAGGGCATGAATCATCCTTCAATCCAAGATAAAATCCATTTCCTTCGACCATCTTCTAGGACAATCCTATACCTTTGACCAAATGAGTGGGATTAATTATCAAATTGTATTCCTAAATCTCAGTTACCCACTTTCCTCTAGTTCCCAAACAATCTCGTTGAGCTAAAATGTCTTTTAAAACTAGATGGGGAACATAGGCTTACCTTGGAATATCTAATATATGTCCTAAAATTATTTAATGACTTGATTAGAGCATAAGGTTTCTTTTACATGATTTCATACTTTAATTATTCATATCTAATAAATTTACTCATAAAGGAGATGGGTTGTTTTTCACATTGATCATTTTTCTGGAGTAATACACCTGCAATTGTATTGTTAGAAGAAAAAGAAAAAAAATTGAAAATTCTTTGAATAATGTGGCCTTACTAGTACAAGGGACTTTACAATGTCTTCCTTGATGATTTCAAGAGCTATCTTACTTTATTTGTCCCATTTTAAATTTGCATTATTTTTTATAAACTTGGTTATAGGCTTGGTGATCTTGAATTTTTTTGTTATGAACCTTTAGATGAAGTTGATATCGAAAAAAAATGACTACAAAGCCTTCTGATTCCGGGGCAGAGCAATTTCTTCAATTCACTTTATCCACTCAAGATTGACCTTTACCCCATCCTTTGAAACAATGTGACCAAGAAAATTCCCTTCAATAACCCCAAATATTGAATTCTTTAGGTTCAATGAGATTCCATATTTGTGGCACATTTCATATACATGTCTAAGATGTCCAATACTAGATTTCCTATCTTTTGAAAATACCATGAGATCATATTGGTAAATATCAATTATCTTTCCCATAGTGTATACGAATGTATAACCCATGGTTCTATGAAATGTGGCACCTGCATTGAGCAAACCAAAAGGCATCCTTAGATATTCGTAAGTACCCCAAGGTGTGGTAAATATTGTATTGTGTCTATTATATCTGTTTACCTACACTTGATTGTATCCTGAAAAACTGTTAAAAAGATATAACATTTCTAATCCTGCCATTCTCTGCAGTAGATTTTCCATGTTTGGCAATGGATAATTATCTTTCTTAGATGATACATTGAGATTCCTAAAAACCACACAAATTATTATCTCTTCTTTCTTCTTTTGCACTATTATAGGGTTGGATACCCAAATTGAATGCCTTGCATGTCCAATGATGTTTTCCTCAATCAATTTCTATAATTCCTTTTGGATTAAGGGAGCCAACTTTGAATTGATGTGTCTTATTTTTTGCAGTAATGGCTTGGTAACTTCGTTTGAGGGTATCATATGTTGAATTATATCACCCTTGTAGGATTTGAAATCATCATAGGACCAAGAAAGAAACATCTCTGAATTCTCTGATCAAGTATTCAATTGACTTCCTTTATTCACTTGAGGTCCATTTGGCAATCTTCACTATCTTTATATTTTCCAAGGATCCATTGTTGATTTCCATATATTCATCGGGATTAACCATTTATTTCTTCTCCTTATACATGTCATGTCTGTAATTTTTTTTTTCAAGGGATACAAGGATGGATGGAATCTTATTGTCTCTCAACTTCTCTTTTAACCCTGCTTCTCTCCAATTAATCTCATTCTCATAGAATTCCTGCAAGTTGTTCTCGTATAATCCATGCATCATCATCAAAAAATTTCTAGCAGACAAAATGATCCAAAATCAAAGGTCTAAAGATAATTTGATCAAACCACATACTCGAATATCTTTAATCAAACGACATACTTTGAATTCTCTAGAATCATAGAGAATATATTCATGTAAGTTCTTGAAATTTTTAAACTCAAACGATTCATCATTGTAAGAGACATTACATTGGTTGAATCTCTAGAGTCCAACATACAATTATTCAACGCCAAATCACCCACTACCAAACATATGAAGAATGGTTGGTGATATGGATTTGTATTTCCTTCGCATCTTATGGTTCAGAGAATGGTGGGAATCTTCATTCTCATCCACAACATGGGTTTTTTTAACTAATTATTTCTATCCCAAAGATTCTTTAATCTAACTTTTCATTGAAGGAATCATTTCTAACTCAATAAGAGAAACATGAATCTTGACATTTCCCATCCAATCTATTACATCCAACTTGAAATCAAAATGATTATCTGTTGAAGGATCACTTTGATTTGTCTCCACGACTAGACTTGTAGGTTGAATATTTATTTCAGGAGGCTCTGAAGTACCTTCTTGTTGATCTTCTTATGGAGATCGAATCCTTTTTCTTTGATAGTTCAAACCTTTGAATATGTTCTCGTACATCTGATTAATTGTTGGAGATATTACTAACTCACCTGGTATTTATTTTCCTAGTTTGACTAGTGTATTTTGAGGGCACCCTTGGTTAGAGATATTATCCTCTAGATGAGAATATTCTCCCCTTGTAACCATCACCAAGAAGGCACCACACATGTGCATGCATGATTCTCTTCTCACTCCACTAAGTGATTAGTCATTTAACTGATGACCACATGGCTAGTTAACTAGGACTAGGAGGAATTTCACTCCAGGGTCTTTCAGTGAGTCCTCACATCTCTCTAGATCACTATTATGGCACATTAGTTACTCCTGTAGCCTATATATTTTTTAAATTATTCACTCTTTGAGTGTGGAATACAATTAATACAAATCATTATTTTTCTCTCCTCTCTTCTCTCTCTTGCAATTTTGTGTGAATTTTCTACTAGCTAGGTTCACTATGAAAACTTCACATTAATTTAATTCAAAGAAGGAATTTTCCAAAAAAACCCAATCATTCTTTATACTTCAATTGAATTGTCCTTAACTTGTTTCATTTTCTCCTGTTTCTCATAAAACCCATTGTTGCATGTATCCAAGAAACCTTCTCCATTTTGATCACTTATTCTAGTTATTTCGAAGTAAGAGGCGCAAGTCTTTTCATCCTGAAAAGTTTGAAATGCTTGCAATAGTATACAGTGTATCAACAAATATTCGCAACAATAGTAAGGATTTTCATGTTCAATAATGTTGGTTGTTTCCAATTTTGTGAGAGGCATATAATTTGGAGAAGGGCCTCAATAACAATTCCTTGGTGGAAACTTGTTCTATTGTTGGTTTCTTTCCATATACGAAATCCTATTATGCAATGTACCCATTGTTTTCATGGATTTTTTTTACATCTTCCTCGTTTATTATACAAGGAGTTTGATAAGATTAGGAGGAGGCTAAGTATTAAGAGCAGCCTTTTGATTATGATCAAATTTAGTCCTTGGAGGACTTAAAATGTCCAACCTTCCTGAAAGGTTCCAACTCTAATCCAATATTTTGTCTTTCTTTTTGGCATTTGCAAGATTTGCAGGATTGGCTTCGATAAGGAGGAAATTGAAATTCCCTTGAAAATCATTCATGTAATACATCAAAATGGTGGCTGGGGTAGGTTGATGAGTGTAAGGGATGTCCTGTACAATCTTATCAAAATTTTGTTAAATTCATCAATAGTCTAATTATAATTTATTTTTTTGTTACTCAAATCATTCAAAAGAAGTTGACTATCCTTCTTTTCCAACTATCTATCAAAGAAAAAGTTTTGACATGTATAAAAAAAAAACAATACTATTATTAATTAATTATTAATAATATTAATTATAAAAACTTGTTACTATATATATTATTAATCAAGTTCTATATATCCTGATCCTAATCTTATAAACCCTAAATCTACATTTATTGACAGTATTATGTATCCTAACCCTAATCATATGATATTAACAATATAATGTATCCTAATCATATTAAAACCTTGTTACTATATATATTAATACTCAGTTTTCCTCATTCTAACCCTAGATTTTTATATAGATGTATATATACTATTATTAGTACTTATATTTAATTACGATATATAAATCCTAATAGCATAAACCCTAAATCATAAATAACCCCTACTACATATATTAACACTATTAAATATCCTAATCATATTAATTTCTTTCTCTCTCTCTCTCTCTATATATATATATAGTTATAATATAAAAATCTTAATAGCATAAACCCTAAAAGCATAAATAATCCCTACTACA
>SNQJ01S0015361.1:32379-44671 GCA_010110895.2 Picea sitchensis
TATTATCACATGACTATATATGTATATATATATATCCTATTGTAATTATTAAAGAAAAAAAACATGCCAACTGTTTTAAACACTTCAGGATTTACACACAAAAAAATGCTGTAGATCTTTCTTACCTAGGCTGTATAGATGTTTTCTCTGGGATGAATGTTTATAAACTTTCCATATTTTTTTGGGCTGTATACCTGTAAACCTCACATCACAATAGCGTAGTATAAATTGCATTGTTGTTTTTTAAAGTTATTACCCAACATCACATTTACATAT
This sequence comes from Picea sitchensis, assembly GCA_010110895.2. Taxonomy (NCBI): domain Eukaryota; kingdom Viridiplantae; phylum Streptophyta; class Pinopsida; order Pinales; family Pinaceae; genus Picea; species Picea sitchensis. The sequence continues at coordinate 32,656 of SNQJ01S0015361.1, forward strand.
AATAGAGTATATTTTCTTAAAATATCGTGAAAACGTAATTTCTAACTGAAACGCATAATAGAGTAGATCATTTGTTCATAGATTTTTTTGCTGACTTATTTGTCGCTGGTTAACGTGGAAATATGTCGTATTAATTTATGCAGGTGGCTGGATGGACTCAAGACTATGAAGGCCTGAAATATTCAACGTTTTATGGTGCCGGGCATGCTGTGCCCATTTTCGATCGCAGTCGTGCTCTTCTGTTTTTCAGGGCATTTCTTTTAGGGACATCTCTGCCCAATACACGATAAAGCAGTGCGCTGATGGAATCAGCGAAGATGAGATTCCTCCTTGCCAGCAATAGAGTTTTCTTCTTATTACTATTAAATATTTATTCAGCCCTCGATTGAGCGGATCATTTAATAAAATTCATCTTTTCCTGAATTTACCTTAAATTGAATCTTGTGTTTGCATTTGAACGATCGAAACTAAATTTTGACTCGTTTTCATGAGAATCTTGCGTTTCAATTGTAAGAGAAGGTATCGACATTTGTTCGTCTGCTTTTATCCAGCTATATTCATAAAATTACAATAAGCCATCCCATCCCAGATATCAACTTTCACGGGCTTGGTGAGAAAAATTATTTTTGAACAAGATATTTAAATTGTTTATATATATATATATATATTTTTTTTTTTTTTAATTTTCAATAAAATGTATATTTAATGGGACCAGAATTCTAGTATATGTGGTTTAATAATCCTTCCTAAGATGTTTAATAGTTTTGTTGAGTTAAAAGGTTAAGAAGGTTCTTTATCTTCAAATGGTTATTAATCCTTCCTAAGATGAAATGGTTCTTCATCTTCACTATGGAGCTGAGAATTTGTTTTTATCTTAGCAATGTTTATTTTTTTTCTTTACACTTTTCAAAACAAAGAGATAATTTTGATCTTCTAGATTAGGGTTGATTAGATCCTTATAATACCTTAATTTTATTTTTTACTCTAACTCTTTATCACACCACATTTTCTCCTTAAATTTTGAATTGATGATATTTTTAATAGTATCCTTATTCTGCAAAATAATGTCTTCCATGATTCCCCAATATCTTAACCAAGATTGGGCATCTTTATGCCATCCTCCCTTGAGTGGGTGATGGTTACAACTGGATTTTGAACCAATTTTAGGATCAAGCCCCAAAGTACGATCAAGAAGCCTTGGATCTAAGGATGAGAAGTTTCAAGTCGACACCAAAATTAATTAAAGAATACAAGTTATTGCAACAAGAAATTACAAGTCGGTCCTAAAGTCAAATAAATGAGTCATTTTGAAAAGTATAAATACACATCGATAATCTCTCATTTGTTCATCTATCCAAGTGTGTATTTATGGTATGGAGCTGGAATAAGTGAGTCTACACTAGTGCTAGGAGGATTGGTGAACTCAACAAAGTAAATATGGCCTAGGAGAAAGGATGTTGAGGAGAGCAAAGATTTTTATGAGGTTATTCACTAGTCACAATGGAGAAAAGAACGGATTTGTCAGGTTATATGTGGGTCACAATGGATAAAATTGAGGATATGAGGAAAAATCTGCAAGTTGACAATGTATGAGTAGCATATATGAGGAAAAATTTGTGAATTGACAGTGTATGAGTAGCATATCTAAAGAAAACTGCACAGGTTGACAGTGTATGAGTACCAGATTTGTGTAAAAGTTTTGAAGAAGGATCCCTTATCTTGATGCTAAGATTGAGAAAGGTACGATGATCAGAGATCTTATGCATTAGTGTTTTCTCATGATGAAAATTATGTTTGTCTACATGTTTTGAAGCATGTCTTGGATATTTTGGTATATGCCTTGAGGCATATCTTGGATATTCTTTGGAATATAGATAGAGACATATGTTGGTGATATTATATATGTTTTACCAGGTTGTTATAGAATGTAAGGTATGCTTTCTATGTGTTTTGATGTTCATATATTGGTGGTTATGTTATATGCTTAAGGCATGATTTTGGCAGATGGTTTGAAGAGTATCTTGGATATTTGACACATGGTTTGAGGTGGATCTTGGTATATGCTTTGAGGCATATATTTTGGTACATGGTTGAGGCATATCGTGAAGATATGGAATATGATTAAGGTATATCTTTGGTACATGGTTTATGGAGGTTATGGTACATGATTGAGGTATATTTTGGCACATGGTTTGGATGCATATCTTGATGATGTTGAGCACATGTTTTGAGATATGTTCTTGGTGATATTGGCATATGAGTTTTGTAAGTGGATCCGGTTTTGGTGATGATGATGTTTCAATATTAGTGATAGTTACAGTGGCAAGTTGAGTCTAGCTTGATGACGATGATGTATCACTATCAATGACATTATCTATGATAGGTTGATTATCAGTGACAATGACATGTTGATTATTAGTGATAAGTTGATTACTAGTACAATGATGGCATAGGTTGATTATTAGTGACAGTTTCAGTGACATGTTGAGTATACATTTATATTTTAGGGAGGAAGGAAGGGGAAAGGAAAAGGGGTTGTAGCCTCCTTCCAGTTGGGGTCAGAGAATATAGGGAGTTGCAACTTCCTTTAGGTTGGATCTTGTAAATAAAGTGGTTGGAAACTCCTTCCAGTTGGAGCTGGAAGATCTAGGGATTTGTAGCTTCCTTCAGGTTGGAGCTTATAAACAGGGGGTTAGATCCTCCTTCCAGTTGGTGTTGGAGAATCTTGGAAGTTGGTGCTTCCTATGAATGTAATATTTTGATATATATAAGAAAACATTCTATTGTTTTCTCCCATTTGGGTTTCCACATAAAAATATCTTGTGTATTGTGTATGATGTGATGCATTTTTGAGTGAAACTATTTATGGTATATGCTCATGACATGTTAAATGAAATCATAAGTGAATGAAATTGTTGATAATTTAATGTTTACATGTCCTAGTTGAAAGTGGTAAAATTTTCTCAATAATGATTCACCCCCCTCTCAATATTAGTGAATATCCAACAATTGGTATCAAAACAGGTCCTTCAGAATCAGTCTAACCACTGTAAGGTCAATTATGGATTGCACTAAGAATGGAGTGCCAATGTTTGATGGTCGTAATTATTCCTTCTGCAATAGAAGGATGAAACCATTTTTATAGGTACATGGATTTTATGTCTGGAAAGTAGTAGTAGACAGATATACGACATCTGCCACTCCCCCAATGGATAAACATGGAAAAAAATCAGTGAAAACAATTCGAAGGATAAAATTACCATTCTAAGTATTTTGGTTGATTCAGTATTTGTCAACGTTATGCATTGTGACACTGCAAAGGATATTTGGGAGAAATTTCAAAATATTTATGAAGGAGATACCAAAGTCAAAGGGTACAAGCTTCAAACCTATAGAAGTAAATTTGAACAACTGAAGATGAAGGAAGATGAAGACATTGCAGCTTACTTTATGCAATTTGATGAAATAGTGAATGTTATTAAAGGATTGGGAGAAGAAATTAAAGGCTAGATGATTCAATTGTTGGTACACATTGTATCAGCTGAAGGGGCTAGAATTGATTCAAGTAGGGTAGAAGCTATTCAAGCCTTATCACTTCCCAGATCTAAGAAATAATTTCAATCTTTTTAATTTTTTAGAAGGTTTGTTTCGAATTTTGTTGAATTGGTGAAGCATATCACAACCATGCTCAGGAAGGGGAATGAAGTAAAATGGACTGTTGTGCCCAGAGAATCCTTCAACCAAATTAAGAAGGCACTGAATGAATCACTTGTGCTTGTCAATCCTTATTATTCTAAATATTTTCTGATTTTTTCCTTTGCTTCATTTGATACATTGGTCGTTGTTTTACTGCAAAAGAATGATGCAGGGTTGGAACAACCTATTTCCTTTTTCAGCAGAGCATTAAGAGATGTAGAGATCGGATATGACATCATGGAGAAGCAGGCCTATGCCTTGGTGAAATCTCTCAAAGCTTTCAGAGTCTACGTTTTTCATTTGAAGATCATTTCATATGTTCCTTCAGCTTCTGTGAAGGACATTCTCATTCGACCTGACATAGACAGGAGAAGGAGCAAGTGGATTGCCAAAATACTTGAGTTTGATGTGGAGATAAAACCCACCAAACTAGTTAAAGGCCAAGGTTTAGCCAAGTTGTTGGTTGAATCCAATTGCAAAACTCTGTGGATTAACTTCATCAACACTTGTTCATAAGATCAACAGGATGAGTTGTTTGACAAAATTTCTCAGGATAGCCCTCCATTAGCAGAATGCACCTCGTATAAAGATGTTATATATTTTCTGCAAAAGTTAAGGCCCCCTAATGGAATGGGAAAACACAAGGCAAGAGCTTTAAATATCAAGGAAATTAGATATTGCCTTATTAACCGGGTCTTGTATTGGAAATACCCTCTTGGAGTGATTTTGATATGTTTAGACCCATCAGAGGCCCAAAGGATTATATTTGAGTTCCATGACAACCTATGTGGGGACCACAATTTATGGAAAACCATAGCCTACAAAATCCTCAGGGTTGGGTACTACTAGCCTACTCTATTCACTAAAGTCTGTGCGAAAATCAGTGCTTGTATCAAATGTTAGAAATTCTCTGGGAAGCAGCATCTCAAGTCTCTACCATTGAAGTTGGTACTAGCTTCAGGACCCTTTCAACAATGGGGCCTAGACTTTATTGGGGAAATTCATCCTCCTTCAAGTGGTCAACATAAGTGGATCTTGACTGGAACAGATTATTTCACTAAGTGGATAGAATCTATCCCCACAAGGAGCACTTCTCACAAAGTAATCATTGGTTTTCTTGAAGATATTGTGGCAAGGTTTGGTTGTCCGAACAAAATTGTCACTGATAATGCTGCATCCTTCAAGGCAGAAACATTGATCAATTTTTGTGAGTTGTTCGACATTGCATTGATTCAATCTACCCCCTATTATCCCCAAGGTAATGGATTAGCAGAATCCTCCAACAAGAGCCTGATAAAGATCATCAAAAGATTATTGGAGGACAACAAGAAAGCATGGGATTCAAAGCTCAAATTTTCTCTGCGGGTTAATAGAGTGACAAAAAAGAAGTCCTTGGGCATCTCTCCTTTCCAACTAGTATATGGGACTGAAACAATTTTTCCTTCTCACCTCGCCCTGCCTTTGGAAAAATTCTTTCAGGACTATCAGGGAGAGCCTGACGATATGATCAGAAGAATTCATCAACTGGTAGAAGTCCACCAGACTAGAAAGCAAGTGATGGACAGATCACACAACCGTCGATAGAAAATTATGAAGACTTTTGAAAAGAAATTCAGAAAAGAGGACTTCCAGTTGGGAGATCTAGTACTCAAATGGGATGTGCCCAGACAGGACAAGGGCAAGCATGGAAAATTTGAAGCCCTTTGGATTGGCCCCTTCAAAATCTCTAAGAGGTTCCCCAATAACACTTATAGATTGCAGAATGTGGAGGGAGACGAAGTCTTTGATGGCCCTGTAAATGGGCACTTCCTGATTTTTTTTTTGTTTAAAGACGCAATCAACGCCTCACCATTATAAATACCATATATGTTTTATGTTTATTTTGTTTTCGATAGGAGACTCCATAGCCCAAAGAAAAGACAATGGAGTTGCGTGTTCTTGGTAGCTCGCAGGGAGCATGTCATCCCTTGTGGAGCCAATGTTAGCACATAAACTTGTCAAGGTATTTTGAGTATGTGGTTTCTACCTAGGTCTGTAATCTCGCATGTTTTTCCTCTTTTTCAGACCCGATCGTATGTTTTTTCTCTCAGCTTATAGTTTTTATTTTGTTCGCCTTCATCCTTTGGATCGACCCATTTTCCTTGTCGAATTTCCTGAGAGATATCGACCCAAAGCCTTCCTGTTTTCCCTGAATTCGACCGTTTCTCTCTCTGCCCAAGTTGCAGATCCTTTGTTTTCCGAGCCTTAACTTAGTTATCCAAATAGTTTTCCACAGGTTGCAGTCGTGAGCACCGAGCGCAACACTTGAAGCGGTCTAATATGGACTCAAATCAAGCGAGCAAGTAGATCAGTTTTCAGCGGCGGAGATCCATCAGATAATATTAGAGCGATGGTCATCGGGTGATTGAGATCATATAGTTGCACCAGTTTTAGCGTCGCACAGAGGTCCGAAATCGCGAGGTGGATCTTATCCGTTGGTACCAAAAGGACACGTGGTGTACGATCCAAACCGTGAAGAAAGTATTTCAGGAAGGCTGAGGTGAGGAGCGCTGATGGCCCCAGGCCTCGAAACGTCGAACTAATCTGGGTCGTTCATTTCAAAGGGACACGTGTTATCTGATCCAAGGGATCATGATTTTGCGACTCGAAGCACATCGTGAGTTCATGAAACGCGAAATTTCGATGCGCCTAAAAGTTGGGCCCACGATCACAACCCAAGGTCATATGAAAAATAGACACTTATCGAAGCAATGGGTGACTGAAATTATTTGAGGAGATGATCATGGCTGTCAGATTCGAGGCAAATCCAACTGTTGATCCAAATGGGCCATTTTGTGGGAGCAAGCATTGGGATTTTTGAAATCAAGAGGAGTGGAAGCTTCTGAAATGCGAAATCATGAAATTTCATATGGATAAGCATGAGGTCATGGCCCATGGTTGCATGGGGCAAAGGAAAAGGAGTTGCACAAGGAATCAAAGTGCTCGAATTGGTCACAGAGAAAGATCTGTGTGGCCTTGAGGCACCATAATTGAATCGAAGGGGTTGTGAGCTGGTTGGGAGCATTCATGGGTGTCATGCTTCGTCCTGATCCCAATGAAAGTAGTTAATGAAAATGAAGAAGGTGGTTGAAACCTCGTTTCAACCATAAATGGAAAGCATGGAAAAGATGGCCGTGGAGGGAAGACTTCCAACCAAAAATTCCCTGTCATGGATATCCTTATGAAGCCTATACTGATCTGATCTTCCATCTTACAGAAGAATGCAAGTGCGGCCTGACAGAAGAAGATGCAGACGCCAAGCCTTGAATGCAGTGACTAGAGCACACTTCTATGGGGATCAAGTTGCTTTGAGTATATATACTCAATTTTTATATTTGGTAATGGTTGATGGTAGAGAAACGCTCCCGATTTGTAAATTTTTAATGAACACTCTGGTTCTCTGGTAATTCTTTGTAGTTCGAGATTTCTTGTTTAACGACAGTCAACTTTCTTGCTCCCTCTTGTTTTCCTCTGATACTAAAAGAGTTCATGATTGACCGATTCACTTGAATTATTGTGATTGCATTATGATGAAAGTTTGATTATAGTGTTGTTATGATTCCTTTCAGTTCATTTGAGATTTGAATTCAAGTAGATCTTGTGTTCAAGTTTTCCTCTTGGGCAGCTGGAAGACCCGATGTCCACAATATACCTCTACATCCTTCTCATCGAAGTCTTCCTTCTACTCACTCTCACTACAACCTACCGAATGCAGTTAAACTAAGACCTCATCTTCCTGTGCACATCAGTCCAGTTTTTTTTAGTTAAGACGATGATTTCTTGAGATTGCGCCCATTTGACCTTTTATAACCAACCCGTGACACAAAGTTTGATGGGTATCATACTTACCTCTGTCGCAATCCAGAGGTGACTTCTGGTGCTAACAGGTTGTTCTTCACATTTATCATTTTTCTGGAGTAATACATCTGCATTTGTATCGTTATAAGAAAAAGAAAAAAATTGAACATTCTTTGAATAATGTGGCCTTACTAGTACAAGGGACTTTACAATGTCTTCCTTTATGATTTCAAGAAATATCTTAATTTATTTGTACCATTTGAAATTTGCATTCTTTTTTATAAACTTGGTTATAGGCTTAGTGATCTTGGAAAAAATTGTTATGAACCTTCAGATGAAGTTGATTTTGAAAAAAAATGACTACAAAGCCTTTTGATTATGGGGTAGAGTGATTTCTTAATTCACTTTATCCACTCAGGATTGACCTTTACCCCATCCTTTGAAACAATGTGACCAAGAAAATTCCCTTCAATAACCCCAAATATTGACTTCTTTGGGTTCAATGAGATTCCATATTTGTGGCACATTTCAAATACATGTCTAAGATGTCCAATATTAGATTTCCTATCTTTCAAAAATACCATGAGATCATCTTGGTAAAAATCAATTATCTTTCCCATAAGGTATATGAATGTATAACCCATGGTTCAATGAAATGTGGCACCTGCATTGAGAAAACCAAAAGGCATCCTTAGATATTCGTAAGTGCCCCAAGGTGTGGTAAATATTGTATTGTGTCTATTATATTTGTTTACCCACACTTGATTGTATCCTGACAAATTGTTAAAAATATATAACATTTCTAATCCTGTCATTCTCTGCAGTAGATTTTCCATGTTTGGCAATGAATAATTATCTTTCTTAGATGATACATTAAGATTCCTAAAAACCACACAAATTCTTATCTCTCCTTTCTTATTTTTCACTATTATAGGGTTGGATACCCAGGTTGAATGCCTTGCATGTCCAATGATGTTTTCCTCAATCAATTTCTATAATTCCTTTTGGATTAAGGGAGCCAAATTTGAATTGATCTGTCTTATTTTTTGCAGTAATGGCTTGGTACCTTCCTTTGAGGGTATCATATGTTGAATTATATCACCCTTGTAGGATTTGAAATCATCATAGGACCAAGAAAGAAACATCTATGAATTCTCTGATCGAGTATTCAATTGACTTTATTTATTCACTTGAGGTCCCTTTGCCAATCTTCACTATCTTTATATTTTCTGAGGATCCACTGTTGATTTCCATATATTCATCGGGATTAACCATTTATTTCTTCTCCTTATACATTTCATGTATGTTAAACATTTTTTCAAGGGATACAAGGATGAATGGAATCTTGTTGTCTCTCAACTGCTTTTCTAACCCTTCTTCTCTCCAATTAATCTCATTCTCATAGAATTCCTGCAAGTTCTTCATAAATCGTATAATCCCTGCATCATCATCAAAAAATTTCTAACAGACAAAATTATTCAAAATCAAAGGTCTGAAGATAATTTACAATTTCCCTTTTTGCCATAAATCTTCACAAGGTTGGAGTGTTGAGGAAGAAATGACGAGTGCATCAGATTTTTCATTCAATTCTCGAATAAAACCCTTACATGGTGTTCCATATTGCATTCCTTTACATTTTCAACCTCTCATTTTACATTAAAAAAAAATTAAAAAAATTAATGACCTTTTACATGTAGAATTATTAGATCAAAATCACCAATAATATTTAAAACTATAATTCCAAAATATTTGGCCAAATTTAAACAAAATAAAAGTTCTTCATAATCTTCTCTATTATTAGTTCATTAAAATTCCAAACAAAATACACAACATAAAATATTACCGTTAAGAGAAGTGAATACGATACCTACACCCATACGTGATTGGGACTTGGCCCCATTCAAGTTCATCTTCCAAATGTTGTTGACATCATTTGAGGAGCTACTTTTGTTGCAAGGATGGCGTAGAATCCAAAACCATATTCATAGCAAACAAATTCATTTTCAGGATCTCATGGGTCTTTTACATGATATCTTCTCATCGATTCTTAGTGTAAAGTCACAAAGCTTACTTCGTAAGTGGGGACAATAGAATAATGTGGATCCATTTAGATGCTTCCTCCAAGATCAACAACCAAATTTCGAGAAAATATCATAACCCAAGAATTCGAAAAGTCAATGACCACCACGGCCACTACCAAAGAGATATTTAGATAAACTACCAAGCTTACTCGAATATATTTAATCAAACCACATACTTTGAATTCTCTAGAATCCATAGATAATATATTTGTATTTGTGTAAGTTCTTGACATTTTTAAACTCAAATGATCCATCATTGTAAGAGACATTACATTGGTTGAATATCTAGAGTCCAACATACAATTATTCAACACCAAATCATCCACTACCAAAGATATGAAAAATGGTTGGTGATATGGATTCTTATTTCCTTCCCATCTTATGGTTTGGAGAATGATGGGGTAATCTTCATTCTCATCCACAACATGGGTTTTTTTAACTAATTATTTCTATCCCAAAGATTTTTTAATCTAACTTTTCATTGAAGGAATCATTTCTAACTCAACAAGAGAAACATGAATTTTGGCATTTCTCATCCAATCTATTACATCCAACTTGAAATCAAAATGATTATCTGTTGAAGGATCACTTTGAGGTGTCTCCACAACTAGACTTGTAGGTTGATTATTTATTTCAAGAGGCTCTGAAGTACCTTCTTGTTAATATTCTTGTGGAGATCGAATCCTTTTTCTTTGATAGGTCAAACCTTTGAATATGTTCTCGTACACCTGATTAATTGTTGGAGATATTACTAACTCACCTGGTATTTATTTTCCTAGTTTGACTAGTCTATTTTGAGGGCTCCCTTGGTTAGAGATATTATCCTCTAGATGAGAATATTCTCCCCTAGGTGATGATGCCACGTTTTCTTTAGTCTTGAGTCAATTACACCTTAGTTAGACTACTAGATTGGAGTCTTGCATGGAAACCTCGATATTATCACCAAGTGTTGCATGCATAGATTGGTATCATCACCATGAGTGTGCACTTACCTTGTAACCATCACCAAGAAGGCACCACACATGTGCATGCATGATTATCTTCTCACTTCACTAAGTGATTAGTCATTTAACTGATGACCGCATGGCTAGTTAACTAGGACTAGAGGAATTTCACTCTAGAGTCTTTCAGTGAATCCTCACATCTCTCTAGATGACTATTATGACACATTAGTTACTCATGTAGCCTATATATATTTTAAATTATTCATTCTTTGAGTGAGAAATACAATTAATACAATTCATTATTTTTCTCTCCTCTCTTCTCTCTCTCTCGCAATTTTGTGTGACTTTTCTACTAGCTAGGTTCATTGTGAAAACTTCACATTAATTTCCTTCAAAGAAGGAATTTTCCAAAACAACCCAATCATTCTTTCTACTTCAATTGAATTATCCTTAACTTGTTTCATTTTCTCATGTTTCTTATAAAACCCATTGTTGTATGTATCCAAGAAACCTTCTCCATTTTGATCACTTGTTCTAGTTCTTTCGAAGTAAGAGGCTCAAGTCTTTTCATCCTGAAAAATTTGAAATGCTTGCAATAGTATACAATGTATCAACAAATATTCTAAAAAATAGTAAGGATGTTCATGCTCAATAATGTTGGTTGTTTCCAATTTTGTGAGAGGCATATAATTTGGAGAAGGGCCTCAATATCCATTCCTTGGTGGAAACTTGTTCTATTGTTGGTTTCTTTCCATCTACGAAATCCTATTATGCAATGTACCCATTGTTTGCATGAATTTTTTTTGCATCTTCCTCATTTATTATACAAGGAGTTTGATAGGATTAGGATGAGGCTAAGTGATAAGAGAAACCTTTTGATTATGATCAAATTTAGTCCTTGGAGGACTTAAAATGTCCAACCTTCCTGAAAGGTTCCATCTCTAATCCATTATTGTGTCTTTCTTTTTGGCATTTGCAAGATTTGCAGGATTGGCTACAATGAGGAAGAAATTGAAATTCCCTTGAAAATCATTCATGTAATACATCAAAATGGTGGCTGGGGTAGGTTCTTTAGTCTAAGGGATGTCTTGTACAATCTCATCATATTTTTTAAAAATTCATCAATAGTCTAATTATAATTTCTTTTTTTTTAGTCAAATCATTTAAAAGAAATTGACTATCCTTCTTTTCTAACTATCTATCAAAGAAATTTTTTTGGCATGTATCAAACAAATTAATACTATTATTAATTAATTATTAATAATATTAATTATAAAAATTTGTGACTATATATATTATTAATCAAGTTCTATATATCCTAATCCTAAACTTATAAACCGTAAATCTACATTTATTAACAATATTATGTATCCTAACCCTAATCATATGATATTAACAATATTATGTATCATAATCATATTAAAACCTTGTTTTTATCATTCTAACCCTAGATTTATA
>SNQJ01S0015361.1:69271-82422 GCA_010110895.2 Picea sitchensis
AAAAAAAAAAAAAAAAAACACAATTACATTCCAAGGCATAAAATAAGAGAAATTAACACTACTTGATGTTTTGGATATAGTCTCTTCAAATTTGATTAATAAAATATTATACAAAATGTAGATAGAGAAAGAAAGATGGGATGACCTGATTAATAAAATATTATACAAGATGTAGATAGAGAAAGAAAGATGGGATGACCCATTATGATAATTGATATTACATTATGATATTATTTTGCTTACAAATTCACTATTTTTTTTAGAAATTATATAAAATCCTTAAAAATTTAAATACTTTTACAAAATACTATCCGGCATTTATAGTTAGTATTTTAAGAATAAGAATGATTCTCCAAAGTTTTTACTATTATATGAGATAAATAGGGATCCTTAAAATTTTTCCTTCTTTAGTGTACATGTATCAACATCGTATGTATATAACTTTTGGTGGTGTCTTGTGCATGGGACTCATTCGCCTTTTGGGTGTGCCTATATGTGGTTCTTATACACTTTACTAATGTGTGCCTAGGTTTATGAACACTTGTGCAAACATTGCACTTACTTGTTTCATGAGCACTTGGTGTAAACATTGCGCTTACTTAATTCATGAACACAATGGTGGAGGTAGAGGTGAGGGTGGGGGAATATTAGAAAAAATGTATTAAATTAATACATTTTCTCTAATAATTTCCCCTAGGATACAAGTATGATTAAGCTTTATACCCATATTAAAAAAATATTTGGAATAAATATTAGTCATTATAACTCCTCAAAGTGATATACTTAATTGATCTCTAACTTTTCAAATGGATCAAAACATTATTCAAACAAAAAAATCATTGTGTACAATATCATTTATATCATTTATTGATATAAATGATATTATTTAATTTTCATTTTCCTTGTGGAACATGAGCAATATAATTTCATTGGAACTTGTTTATATGTGTATTGATATTGATACCACTCCTTATAATCCTTTTTAAAGTGTATTAATCCTAGATATCGAACTCTAAGATAAATTTATGGTGCGATTTGTAGTTTTACTAGTTGGTGCTGATGTTATATTTAACTCTAAGATGATTTCATGGTATGTTTTGTACTTTTGTCTGTTGGTGCTTATGTTATATTGAAAGAGTAAAACATTTTTTCTTATTTTTTTGAAAAGATCAAAGGTATTAGCTAAGTATAATAGTTGGTATAGATAGTTGAGAGAGAAAACATGATGGCAAAATGATGGTCTTTAGTGATATATTAGTGGCAATGAAAACATAGAAAAATAACAACTAGTTAATTTGGAGGGATGATTTGAGGTACTTTTACAACGAATTTGAATATGGTTAAAAAATATGAAATGTACAAAATTGAATTACCTTTTGGAATATATAATTTTTATTTATATAAATTTTGTATGAGTTTGAAATTTTAGTTTTTCTAATAGTGGTGTGTTATTTTTATCTACAAAATACAATGCATATGTTCCTATTAGTGCAAGTGTTGAGTACCTAAATGATGTAATTTCTTTTAGAAAATTGTACAATTGTACAGAACACATTATCATAATTTTACAATATTTTTTTTAAATTATGAAATTCATTATAGCCTTGAAATTATGAAGTCACGCATTAGTTTAGGGTTTGAAGGTATAACATAATCAAATGTTTTATTTTTATTTTTTAAGATTGTGAATTTGATTCTATATTAGTGCAACACATATTTTCTTTAGAATTGAGAAAGACAATAAAAAGTTATATTAGGAACAAAATACATACATTTTAAGACTCCAATATATGTTAAGGTAAAAATAAATTAAAAATACTAAAAATATTATAATTTTTTGAAATTATATATTTGGAATTGGCATGTGCATGTAATTTCATGAGATGGATTTGTGTAGCCTACTTAAAAATAACATGAAAAATAGGGATATTGAGAGGAATTTAGAAAATTGGCTTTTTGATGTTTTTGCATCCCAATCCTTATGGTTTATCATTTGAAGCAGCTGTCACGTCCCCACTGCGTGCCTTGCGATCATGCACCTCTTGAGGGTGTGTGACAATGTAACATTTCACACTTGGCTACCTGGAAACACCAAGAGTACTTCGTCCAGACTATGTATCTTCATCTAAAGCATACCCATACTATGTTCTAAGCTACCTGTGAGTCACACTCCTACTCTAGTGAGACTCTTGTATACTTAGACATTTTTTAACTGCTTTAACACTTAGTCACTTTTAAGCATACATCCATGAACATGATTATCCAAGATAAAAACAATGGAACAAACAAAATTCAAACCTAGATATAGTGCAGGTGGAAAAAACCGTGTCTAACACTCAACTAAGTCTTTGTTATTATAGAAGAGTTACAACATGAGCAATACCGACTCAATTTAAAACATGGTAGAGTCAAATGAATCACTCACCTCACCTCACCAAGACACTCATGAACATATATGTCACCAAGACTCTGCGTCGTAACCATCTCTGTTTCCACCTACGTTGCACCTCATATGTGTCCCCAATTATAGACGTGTCATCTATTCGTTTCCGTGGATTCTGCCTCTTCGTTTCCACATAATTCATAAATTTCAGTTTTTCCTTACACATCCCTCCACAAACCTGTGTTCCCAGACTTAGCCAAAATATTCCCAAGAGAAATTTTCCTAGCTCTATCCATCGAACCCTCCTCCTCCTCAAGGAAAAATAATTTCTGACAGAGTTGAGAGGATCGACTCCTTGAGGGATATCCTCCTCTTTCTATGCCTCATAATCACACAGTTCTATTCGTCTCTAAGTTCTGCCCAACTTTTATTCCTTGGTTGAATGCCCTTGTTTTCTTATAGTCTCTCCAAAGGTCTCCATTGAAAATGGTTTTTTCCTTTGGGGGTGTCACATCCCTTTGTGATCCCATGTATAAACCAATCGTCAAACCTATTCATGGCCATAGTTTTCCAAATGAACCCATGCACTCGTCAATCATTGTTCCCAACCTTGGTGCACCCCTCATGCCATCACGCCCCATTAGTATAACTGAATCATCGTCTTGGGTGTGCGTGCACCTTAGGTGATTAAAGATGACTTGCCTAAGTGCAACCCCCATTCCTTAATCGAGTTTCCCTTTGTATATGGAGCACCCGAGTATTACCCTCAACTATTCATCAAACTATCTATCATTTGACTTGCGTCACAAGGCATGTTGGGTGCAGTCATCCCTTGGCACATCACAAGCATAAGGAACCCCAAATCCCCACTATATGAAGATGTCCAATTCTTCATTTGTACTAAGCATCTTTCTTTCCCTATTCATACTATGGTGGAAGTATGCACACCTGAGCTAAGCTCCCAAGGCCTTATAACAACCAAGTTATAAAACATGTAGTTTGAAATATCCAAAAAAATTATCCAATTTTTCCCATCCACCTATTTGTATATATTGTGTTGAATTATACAGTAAATTTGTGCTCAATCTCTTCCAAAACACCTTCAAAAAATAACTAAGAAATGTTATTTCCCTGCTTGAAGAAATTGTATTAGAAATACAATCCATATATCCTCATGATCTTTTTGAAAAATATCTCTATATAATAAAATCATGAAATTCCACAAGTTAAAAAATACACCATCTGAAAAATTAATTCACTACAAAAACCACCAAATCAAGTCCTTTCCTTCACCCACCCTTCACATTATAAGGAAACTTTGGAGAAATTACTTTAAAGTTGAAAAAATATGGTATTTGTTTGTCATTGACGTCAACCCTAGAAGAAGTCCAGAAGCCCTAGAGGCAACTAGAAGTAATTGGTGATATCAACCCTATAAAAAGTCTAGAAGTCTCTAGAAGTGATGGGTGTATTTGAACAAGTCTCCAAAGTGGTCCTCTTATGAAGTATCCTTAATAATCCCCCCCAATGAGAAGACGCTTGGAAAAATTCTACAAGAAGACCCAGAAGTGTGGTTGTGAAGCTCGAAGGTGTTTGAGGAAAAAGAGGATGAAGGACATTGCAAATGCATGCAAAACCCTGATAGATGGATATTCCTTGTCATGCTATTTCCAATGGTAGGCGGTACACCATGTGGTTCCTCATGGTTGAGAAGTTACTCCCTCTTAAATATCAAGCCCCAAAGTACGATAAAGAAGCCCTGGATCTAAGGATGAGAAGTTTCAAGTCGACACCAAAATTAATTAAAGAATACACGTTATTGCAACAAGAAATTACAGATCGGCCCTAAAGTCAAATAAAGGATTCATTTTGAAAAGTATAAATACACATTGAGAATCTCTCATTTGTTCATCAATCCAAGTGTGTATTTATGGTATGGAGCTAGAATAAGTGAGTCTACACTTGTGCTAGGAGGATTGGTGAGCTCAACAAAGTAAATATGACCTAGGAGAAAGGAGGTTGAGGAGAGAAAGGATTTTTATGAGGTTATCCAATAGTCATAGTGGAGAAAAGAGCGGATTTGTGAGGTTATATGTGGGTCACAGTGGATAAAATTGAGGATATGAGGAAAAATCCGCAAGTTGACAATGTATGAGTAGCATATATGAGGAAAAATCTGTGAGTTGACAGTGTATGAGTAGTAGATCTAAGGAAAAATGCACAGGTTGAAAGTGTATGAGTAGAAGATTTGTGTAAAAGTTTTGAATAAGGAGCCCTTATCTTGATGCTAAGATTGAGAAAGGTACGATGATCAGAGATCTGATGCATTAGTGTTTTCTCATGATGAAAATTATGTTTGTCTACATGTTTTGAAGAATGTCTTGGATATTTTGGTTTATGCCTTGAGGCATATCTTGGATATTCTTTGGAATATAGATAAAGACATATGTTGGTGATATGATATATGTTGTATCATGTTGTTACAGGATGTAAGGTATGCTTTCTATGTGTTTTGATGTTCATATATTGGTGGTTATGTTATATGCTTAAGGCATGCTTTTGGCAGATGGTTTGAAGAGTATCTTGGATATTTGGCACATGGTTTGAGGTGGATCTTGGTATATGCTTTGAGGCATATATTTTGGTACATGGTTGAGGAATATCATGAAGATATGGAATATGTTTGAGGTATATCCTTGGTACATGGTTTATGGAGGTTATGGTACATGATTGAGGTATATTTTGGCACATGGTTTGAATGCATATCTTGATGATGTTGAGCACATGTTTTGAGATATGTTCTTGGTGATATTGGCATATGAGTTTTGTAAGTGGATCCGGTTTTGGTGATGATGATGTTTCAATATAAGTGACAGTTACAGTGGCAAGTTGAGTTTGGCTTGATGATGATGATGTATCACTATCAATGACATTATCTATGACAGGTTGATTATCAGTGATAATGACATGTTGATTATTAGTGATAAGTTGATTATTAGTGACAATGATGGCATATGTTGATTATCAGTGACAGTTTCAGTGACAGGTTGAGTATACATTTATATTTTAGGGAGAAAGGAAGGGGAAAGAAAAAGGGGTTGTAGCCTCCTTCCTGTTGGAGTTGGAGAATATAGGGAGTTGCAACTTACTTCGGGTTGGAGCTTGTAAATAAAGGGGTTGGAAACTCCTTCTAGTTGGAGCTGGAGGATCTAGGGATTTGTAGCTTCCTTTAGGTTGGAGCTTATAAAAAGGGGGCTGGATCCTCCTTCCAGTTGGTGTTGGAGAATCTTGGAAGTTGGTGCTTCCTATGAATGTAATATTTTGATATATATAAGAAAGCATTCTATTGTTTTCTCCCATTTGGGTTTCCACATAAAAATATCTTATGTACTGTGTATGATGTGATGCATTTTTGAGTGAAACTGTTTATGGTATATGTTCATGACATGTTAAATGAAATCATAAGTGAATGGAATTGTTGATAATTTAATGTTTACATTTCCTAGTTAAAAGTGGTAAATTTTTCTCAATAGTGATTCACCCCCCTCTCAATATTAGTGAATATCCAACAATTGGCATCAAAACGGGTCCTTTGGAATCAGTCTAACCACTGGAAGGTCGATTATGGATTGCACTAAGAATGGAGTCCCAATGTTTGATGGTCATAATTATTCCTTCTACAATAGAAGGATGAAACCATTTTTATAGGTACATGGATTTTATGTCTGGAAAGTAGTAGTAGACGGATACACGACACCTACCACTCCCCCAATGGACAAACATGGAAAAAAATCAGTGAAAACAATTCGAAGGATAAAATTACCATTCTAAGTATTTTGGTTGATTCAGTATTTGTCAACGTTATGCATGGTGACACTGCAAAGGATATTTGGGACAAATTTCAAAATATTTATGAAGGAGATACCAAAGTCAAAGGGGCCAAGCTTCAAACCTATAGAGGTAAATTTGAACAACTGAAGATGAGGGAAGATGAAGACATTGCAACTTACTTTCTGCAATTTGATGAAATAGTGAATGTTATTAAAGGATCGGGAGAAGAAATTAAAGGCCCGATTTTTGTTCAAAAGGTACTAAGGTCTCTTCCAATGATATTTAATCCTAAAATTTCAACCTTAGAAGAAAGAGAAGATCTTTCCATGTTGAACATGGACGAGTTACATTGGATACTTATAACTTATGAAATGAGAACAGAGCGGGATAATCCACCTAGGAAGGAAGTAGATTTCAAAGCATCCAAGAAGACAAAGAAGAATAAGAAAATTCCAAAGTCAAATTACAACTACAGTGATGATTCAAAAGAAGATGAAGAAATGTCCAACTTCGTAAGGAAGTTGAAGAGAGGAACTGAGAAGTACAAAGGTATTCTTCCTTTGAAATGTTTTAATTGTGGTAAAATTGGTCACTTTGCTTCCAAATTCCCTTATAATAAGAATTCAGATAGTGATGAAGAAGAATTTTCCATGAAAGAAAAGAAATATCAAAAGGGAAACAAGAAATGAGACAAAAGAAAAGTGTTCAAAAAAATATTCTACTCAAGAGAAGACAATCCCTCATATGATGAAGATGATGATAGTGACAATGATTCAGAAAGAATGTGCTTCATGAAAATGGAAACTCAGAAAGGAAATGGTGAAGACTACGAAGAAGGTGAAGTATATCTTGAAGCAGAACTAATCAGTGCCTTAAGTGAGCTAAAAAGAGAAAGGAATAAAAGAAAGTCATTCAAGGAAGAATTGATAAAACTAAAGGAGAGTTCTCAAAATCCAAAAGAAGATGATCATTTAAAAAATACGGTAAAAGATGCAGAAAAGAGAAAAAATATATTGACAACTGATCTTAAGGAACGATCTGAAGACTTAAAATAGGCTTAAAGCCTAATTCCATCAACAAGAAAGAATACTTGAAGAAGATATCATCTCCTTGAATACCCAACTTGAAGAAGAAAACAAAACAAAAGAAGTAATGAAGATTCATATGATAAATAAAGAAGAACAATATGAGAATATTGAAGAAATCATTTCATTGAGGGTTGAATTCAACAAGCACAATAAGAACTTGAAAATCTCTCAAGTGCTAGAAGAAATTCTGAATAGTCAAAGGCCATACAATGACAAGTTTGGACTAGGATATAAGAAAATTCATTTTGAGAAGGGTTCAAGCTCCATGCCAAAAGAAAAAGAAAAAAAGAGTTATGCAGAATCCATCAAAAGTCCCAAGCCTTTAAAGGAGAATATTTAGGTAATCGAAGAAGATCATCCAATTAGAGGAACGGAAAATCATAAATTAGCATTGGAGAGGAATGGATAGAGAAGAAGTGTATTTCCAAGAAGATCTTTTACCTCCATGCATTAAAGAAGATTCAATCATTTTGAAGAAAACAATAGAAGAGAGTATTGTGATCATCTAAGGAATGAATTCAAAAGGACTACATCACAAAGAGGATAATTGGCTCCCAGGTATCAAAGTTTATGTTTTGGTCATTTTTTTTCTTGCAATAATTTTGGACATAGAGTTGTATATTGCAAATCATATGGAAGAAATGTTCAAGAAAAAAATGTTTATGTGGGCCACTACAATATTGAATGTTATGAATGCCACAACTATAGACACATATCTCGTGATTGTAGAAGCATGATGAAGTCTTCCATGAAGAAAAACACTCATGTAAGGTACACGAAGGTTTGGAGAAGAAAGAAGGAACAAAAAGAACAGGTGAATGAAGAGAAGCTGAATGAATAACTCCCAGAGATCATACTCACAAAATTTACAGAGTTGCATGATGAATATATAGGTAAAGAGGAAGATGTAAAAATTCAGAATGATGATCCTGAGACAAAGCAGGCTTATATATTGTTCTAAGCCATCAAGCTTGGAGACTCCCAGTAAATGTGAATGTTTAAAAGGGGGATTCTAAGAAATAGTTACATTTTAAGAGAACTACCTTTTGAGAAGTCTAAAGTGCTTGTTTGTAGATTTTGGGAAGGAATATTCATAATGACCTGATGGACAGATTGGTTAAGAATCATTTTTTCATAACACATCCCCATGCTGGTATGAAGAAGTCATCTTAAAAACACAATGAATATCATTATACACTTTTGAGGTAGAGACTCATGATCGTATAGAATATTTCAAAGCATGTATCCAAGTGGGATAAATATATTCATTACAGATTCGAGAGAATGTGTACTTGTTGCATACATGTAGAGTTTGATTTGCAGATTGAGAAGACTAGTGGACATATTTGATTTAGCTTGAGAAGACTAGTGGACATATTTGATTTAGCTTGAGAAGAAGGAATATCTAATTATTGGTTGCAACATATTCAAAGAAGTATTTAGAATATTAAAGTGACATATGGGTCAACATCATGTTCAATTGAGTAGTAGAGTCTTAGACAATTTCATGATATATGTACATAAATGAATTCATGAGATTTATGGGAAGGTATAGAAGACAATACTTGACACAAATCATAGAAGGTACATAAAAGTGGATGAACACATGAGATCAAGATGAATTGCAGAAAGGAAAATGGACCCATTATCAATGTCAACAAAAGGAATGCATATTCAAATAAGAAAATAAGCATATTGATAGGTGGAACCAACTAGTCATAGGAAGGTTAGTAGTGAAAGGCACAACAAGACAGAGAGAAACCATCGGGAGGAGTTATAATGTCAAAATAAGATTGTTGGATGATTATTTCATTGATGTTAGTTTAGTGAATATGACAAGCCTTGAAGACTTGAAGTCAAGTGATGAAGGAATATTAACATGAATAATTTTCATATATGTTAGTAGATTATATTAATAGGAAGCACCATTGGACAAAGATCACTGGAAGAAAGGAAAACAAGCATAAACAATAATCCCCACATCGATTTAAATGACACATTGCAAAATAAGATAGGGGGAGAGAAATCATAAGAGGTAGTTATCCTTAACTTCAAAGGGGGAGAGAAAGAAAAAAAATAGTAGAGAAATATCAACATTATGACTTGACAAGGGGAGTGCATGAAGACAGAGAGAGATTGTTCAAAAAGTTATATTTTCAAGGGGATTTACTCTTTTTCATTGATATCAAAGAGGAAGAGAAATATCAGAAGAAAAATATTACAAGCATGAAGATAGGGGGAGCATCCCCAAAGAGAGTTACCCTTTTCCATTGATGTCAAAGGGGGAGAGAGACACGAGGATAGAAATATCGGGAGCAATGCCGCGAGGGAGCATGTTGTTTTCCATCAATGCCAAAGGGGGAGATTTTTGGAAAGTTGGTTGTCATTGATTTCAACCCTAGAAGACGTCCATAAACCCTAGAAGCCCCTAGAAGTAATTGGTGATGTCAACCCTAGAAGAAGTCTATAAGTCTATAAAAGTGATTGGTGTATTTGAATAAGTCTCCAAAGTGGTTTCCTTATGGTGTATCTTTAAGCATGACCCTCATGGGAAGACTCTTTGAAGAAGTCTACAAGAAGCCCCAAAAGTGTGGTCATGAAACTTAAAGGTGTTTGAGGAAAAATATGATGAAGGACACTGCAAATGCATGCAAAACCCTCATAGATGGATATTCCTTGTCATGTCATTTCCAATGGTAGGTGGTTCATCATGTGGTTCCTCGTGATTGAGAATTTATTCCCTCTTAAATATGAAGCCTTAAAGTATGATCAAGAAGCTATGGATCTAAGGATCATAAGTTACAAGTTGGCCCCAAAATTAATTAAAAAAGAAAAGTTGTTGCAACAGGAAACTACAGGTCATCCCTAAAGTCAAATAAAGGAGGCATTTTGAAAAGTATAAATACACATCAAGAATATTTGATTTGTTCATCTATCAAAGTGTGTCTTTATGGTATGTAGCTAGCATAAGTGAGTCTACACTTGTGCTAGGAGGATTGATGATCTCAACAAAGAAAATATGGCCTAGCAGAAAGGATTTTTAGGAGAGCAGGGATTTTTTTTACGTTATCCATGAGTCACAGTGGAGAAAAGAGTGTATTTTTGAGGTTATATGTGGGTCACAGTGGATCAAAGCACATATCTGAGGAAAAATATGTGAGTTGAAAGTGTATGAATAGTGGATTTGAAGAAAAATACGTGAGTTGACAGTGTATGAGTAGAGAATCTGAGTAAAAATATGCGGGTTGACAATGTATGAGTAGTGGATCTATGTAAAATTTTTGAATAAGGATCCCTTGTCTTGATGCTAAGGTTGGGAAAGGAATGATGATCAAAGATTTGATGCATTAGGGTTTTCTCATGATGAAAGGCATGGTTATCCACATGTTTTGAAGTGTGTCTTGGATATTTTGGTATATTCCTTGATGCATATCTTGGAGAGTATTTTTCATATGGATAGATACATATGTTGGCAATATGAGATCTGATGTACCATGTTATTACAGAATGTAAGGTATTCTTTCTATGTGTTTTCATGTTCATATCTTGGTGGTTATGGTATATTCTTAAGGCATGCTTTTGGCACATGGTTTGAACAATATCTTGGAAATATGTCACATGGTTTGAGGTGCATCTTGGTATATGCTTTGAGTCATATCTTTTGGTACATGGTTGAGGCATATCATGAATGATATGGCATATGTTTAAGGCATATCCTTGGTACATGGTTTATGGAGGCTATGGTACATGCTTGAGGTATATTTTGGGACATGGTTTGGATGCATATATTGATGATGTTGAGCATATGTTTTAAGATATTTTCTTGGTGATCTTGGCATATGAGTTGTGTGAGTGGATCTGGTTTTGGTGATGATGATGTTTCAGTATCAGTGAAATTTATAGTGACAGATTGAGTATGGCTAGATGATGATGACATATTTGTATCCTTGACATTATCTATGACATGTTGATTATCAGTGACAATGACATGTCGATTATTGGTGATAAGTTGATTCTTAGTGACAGTGAAAGGCTGATTATCAGTGACAGTTTCAATGACAGGTTGAGTATACATTTATATTTTAGGGAGGAAGGAAGGGGAAAGCAAAGGGGGTTGTAGCCTCCTTCCGGTTGGAGCCAAAGAATACAGGGAGTTGGAGCTTCCTTCAGTTTGAAGCCTATAAATCAGTGGGTTGGAGCCTCCTTCCAGTTGGTGCTGGATAATCTTGGAAGTTGGTGCTTCCTATGAATGCAATATTCTGATATATATAATAAAACATTATGTGGTTTTCTCCTATTTGGGTTTCCACGTAAAAATATCTTGTGTACTATGTATGATGTGATGCATTGTTGAATAGAACTATTTATGGTATGTTCTCATGACATGTTAAATACAATCATAAGTGAATGGAATTGTTGATAAGTTAGTGTTTATATGTTCTAGTTAAAAGTGGTAAAAAGTGTTCAATACTAATTCACCCGCCCTCTTAGTATTGGTGAATATTACAACAACTTTCTATCATTTCGCTTGCGTGGCAAGGAACGTTGGGTGCATTCGTCCCTTAGCACATCACATGCCTAAGGAGCTGCAAGTCCTCACTATATGAAGATGTTCATTTCTCCATTCACACCTACCATCATGCTTACCTAATTCAAATTGTGGTGGAAGTTCACGCACCCGAGCTATGCTCCCAAGGCCTTATAACAACCAAGTTAGCAAACATGTAGTTTGAAATATCTGAAAGGATTATCCAATTTTTCCCATCCATCTATTTGTAGATATTTTTTTGAGTTATATAGTAAATTTGTGCTCAATCTCTTCTAAAACACCTTCCAAAAATAACTATGAAATGGTATTTCCCTGCTTGAAGCAATAGTATTAGAACTACAATTCATATATCCTCATGATCTTTTTGAAAAATATCTCCATATAATAAAATCATGAAATTCTACAACTTAAAAATTACACCATTTGAAAAATTAATTCACTACCAAAAACACCCAATCAAGTCCTTTCCTTCACCTTATAAGGAAACTTTGGAGAAATTACTTTAAATTTGCAAAAATATGATAGTTTGACATTAGAATCCTTCTAGATATCATTATCATTATAATCATGGTGTAAATTATTATGCATCTTAATCTTATGAGGCAATTTATTAATGTAAAAGAAAAAATATTATAGAGAGTTTCTCATACTGAGCAAATGACCCTCCATATTCTTTAAATACATATCATGGACCAATAAATACCCATTAAGATCAAGGAGAATATGAGTCCTTGGATCACTCTATTTCAATATCCTGACCATGTGATTACAAGTGCATACTAATGCATACTAAATAACACACTAAGAAGCATACTAAAGAACACACTATAACCTAATGACACATTAAACCAAATTGATCTTAACTAACTCTTAAGTGTTTAAATATCTTAACTCAAAATACTTTGCAAAAATTAAAAAATAAATAAATTACATTTCTTGTAAATAGTTACAAAAATTTAAAATTATTATCCTTCTCAAAATACTTTGCAAAAATTAAAAGATATATAAATTATATTCCTCGTAAATATCTACAAAATTTAAAATAATATCAAAAAAAAAAAATGACAAATTAATAGTACTTTCAAGATTCTTCCTCGTAAATAACTACAAAATTTAAAATAATATCAACACAAAAAAAAAATGACAAATTAATAGTACTTTCAAGATTCTTCTACTTTGTTTGTTGTAAAAGCATTTATTCTTTACCTTCTTTCTCACACACTTAATTTTGGATAAATATTTAATTACAATATTTTATTTTAATATTAATAAAAAATCAAAATTACTAACATTTTTATAT